>JAIPRK010000939.1:0-113500 GCA_025469195.1 Chaitophorus viminalis
GTGTCCCAACAATATCATATATTTTACTACATCCAGTTTTTTTTGGATATTTTAGCGAATAGTTATAAGAAGCATATCTAGTGTTGATTTTGTGATTTACTGGGGATAACAGGTTATGTTTTTTTAGTATACTGTTTTTTATAATACTTTCATAGTGTATGAATATCGTTCATTTAACGCGAAAGTCTCCGGGTAGATAATTATATTCATCACGTATGCAGGAGTGGCGTTCCTATTATTAAAGTAATATTAATAATAATCCATCAAAAGCGGAAATCGTCGCCGTATACGTTGAATGGCTCGTATTCCTGGAAAAAGATTTTTCGAACGCGGTACAACATATAATATTGTATTGTAGTACCATCAAAAAGGTATACGTATTATATTGTACGATCCCTGCCGATGCGCTTCAAGATAATAATAATAATTCGATGAATAGTTGTAATGTATAATCTAATACATAACCGTGCACGGTGGAGAGCGCAAAAAAAAAAAATTCTCTACGGCGACGTTTTGAAACGAGTTTCCTTATAACAGATTTGTATTTATATTTTATTATGGTTTTATTACCTACATATATTATTATAATATTCTATATTATGTGTAATACGGACGGTTCTACGAAACGTTCTGTGCGGTTTCCGTTGTACGAGTCACGTTTTTGATCGACGGGCTCGTAATAATAATAATAATAATAATAATAATAATAATTACAATAATACCTATATAACATGTAGGTTAGGTCTTAGGTGCAGGTATATACTAATAATATGTACTCCATTCGATTGCTATCGTACTTCGTGGTAAACTGTTTATCTCGCCTGCTCTGAGCTCAAATGCGTACAACACATATGGGTGCGAGTATATAGGTAAAGGAACACATAGTTTACTCGTTTGATAGGACGTTAATTTTTTTTTTTTAAAACTTTTTTTGTTTCTTCTCATAATTAAAATATAGTGATGGTCCGTTTCGACCATGTGTACCATGTAGTTCGATTACAGTGTTTTGTATGCGATTACGCGTATAGATGGTGCATCAAAGCATTTGACTGAAAAGACATGGTAAAATATAGTGTTATTACACCTATCGTGACAATGGCGCTAAGTATAAAAGTACACTGTAACGCTGTACAATAAAATCAGTTTAAAAAGCGCAGCAGTTGTTATTTTACAGTTTGACACCGATAACGCGCCCGTAAAGTTATAATAATATAATATTATTGTGTGTACTGCGCAGAACATTATGTAAAAGCGACTATACGTGACGAGCGTCTATTACAAAAGTTCAAAATATTCACTACACAACACTACACATATACTGCGATCGACGTGTATTTCTTCGATATTTCCTTTTCTGTATACATTTCGAGGTCATGGAATAGCGTCGAATCAAAATCCATAACAATATACACAAGAAGAGTGTAATTTATAGTTTACGGTTTTAGTATTATCGATTCGAGATTACGAGTATTATATCTGTACGACCATGGACCGCGAAGAGCTGACCTCGGTTGCGCGTTAATACTGTAATGAAAGAGAAAGAGAATCCTCCTCTTGGCATTACAACGACAATTACAACACCAATTTAGAGCGACAAAGGTCACACCACGTGCAAATGTTTGAGCAGAAACCAAACCCGGCGTGATAAACGTAATACTGCCGTAATCGTTGTCAGGTATGTAATAATAATAATATAGTATGCTTATGCAGGTACTGGTATTCGTATCCATTTGAGTCATCAGGACATGAATTAGTATTTTAAAAAGTTTGAAGACACCTGAATTGTACCACACGGGATTATCGAGTATTTCGGGTTACAGAGACTCAGATGTAAAATTCGTATTGAAACGCAGACTTGTGTCTTGGATAACATAATAATATCCACCAGTAGGATTGATAATAATTGGCGATACGAAATAAAACACAATAGCTGGTAATCGATTATTACGACGTCCGTGAAGGGAGGTTAATGAGCAGTTTCGAATGACCAATCTTGTATATACCTAGTATAGTGTAAAGCGGAAGTCTCGAACAGCCAACAGAGCGGAAGAGGACGAGGAGCGCAGCGAGCATATCGCGATGTACGAGTTGGAAGAACTTAAAAACCAAGTGCGTGACAGTTTAAAGTGTAGAAACTTCAGGTACTGCGTAGAAACGGATATTCGAGCTTTTTTAGAGAATAAAAACTTTTCATGCGAAACGGCGTGCACCTATAGTCAGATCACAGCAGGTTCGGTCGTTGTGTGGGCTATTTTATTTATATTTTTAACTTTTTTTTGCGTCACATCACATTTTGTTTTGGTTTATAAATACTTTCCGCGCAGAAAAAAATCACTAATCATCGCACGCACGTGCAGGGTTAGAATCATGTACATTATTGCTGAAGGTAATATAGTATTGTAATAGATCGGTTCCCATAATCTACGAATATTATAATGGTAATCGTCGTCCCTGTGTGACCCACGCCTCATCGATTCATGCTGCACGTCGAAGGCTGTTATGTTTACATATAACGTCACATAATAATATATACCTATACGCAATATAAGCACAAAATACACGCGTCCGTTGCTTTCGAAAAGTTAAAATAACTACGTATTTGTTACACCCTCGTGGGCAAACCACCTCGACCCTCGTGCAATGTCCACCCCAGCGATTAATAAAAATAATTACGGTTATGCGCTGCACGGAGCGATGGCCCTTTATCACGTACGACTATACGTGTATGTACGAATATTCACATGACTCGTTTTTCGAAATCCTGATATTTTTTTTCCCCTCGGTCGGTTTTATAATATTTTTACCGTACGTTTAACGCAGCGCACCAACAAATTATGTACAGGACGTCGGTGTTTCCGCCGCGCGACCTCGCTGATGGGCTTGGCGTGATATTTTCGTTTTTATCAAATCCAAAGTCACGTAGCAGGTATGTATACACATACAACTATTCAGCTGCCAACTTAAAAATAATACTAATAATTAATAATAATAATAATAATATTAATAATGATAACAATATTAATAATAATAATAATAATAATAATAATAATAATAATAATAATAAGGATAATGATAACAATAATATGTATTATATACAAAATATAATATGAATATCGTATTAGAATAAACGGTGGTGTGTGCATACAAAACTGCTGCACACGGTTTTCGGTCGAAAATAATTAATTCAGTGTGTAATGGGGCCCATCTGTTTCAACGAAAACTATAGTATTAATTTTAACATATAATTGTTATTTGTACGATACCTACGGAAACATTTGCAAGGTAAAGGCCACGAATTTTACAATACTATCCTTCATTACGATTTTTTCGTTTCGCGATGTGAATCGAGTTGAAAAGTCTACGCACGTATTAATACGCGTTAAACCTGATGTACCATAATAAGTCAAAATGTTAAATATGAAATAAGTACTAATACAATATTATGCGTGTGGCAGAAATACCTACACTCATATTATTATATTAATGCGTTTTATTAGTGATTCAGTATAACTATAATATTATACAATGCATTAATATAGTTGATTCGAGTCATTACAGATTGCATTATTATTTTAATGTTGAATACATTTTACAAATTCATAAACAGGTTAAGCTATTTTTTTTTTTATAACTATCAATGTTACGAAACCTAAAATAAAATTACATTATACCGTAGTTATTTAAATTTATCACAACACACCAAGTCACGAATTGATCAAAATTATACGATACGCATTAACATGTTTTTCTATTAGTACTTTTCATGAATTGGTTAGTGAAAAAATGAAAACAAAAAAAGGAGACTGGACAAAAAACAAGCTGTACAAACAGGTATGTGCTATTCTTCAAACAATTGATTTCCAGCGTACAGCTTATTAACTTTACTATATTTTTGGGTGAGAGAAAAAAAAATATCATTCAATTTATGTGATAATAATTTATGCCCATTGAACACGCAACGTTCTTGGTTGTATACACACATCTACCGGATAAGACCCGTTTAGGGTCTTAAAATCGCGTATAACGAGATAACAACTCGCGCATAAAAAATACGAGCTTACGTTTCCCACCGTCGCGGTCGACCGTCTGAAAATAAGTAACACGAGGCGTCCGTATGTGCGCGATTTTACGATCTCGTAGAAAAATTACTCGTATATCACGAGGAGAACCAAAAATAACACTCGTATTACTATACCAACGTCTGAACCTATACGCACATGCACACACATGCACCTACATAATATGCGTATATAATAATATACATTATTGCAATCCGCCTACCTTCACGCCATATAGTCTCATCCAATAACCGGAACCAAATTCTATAAAAATAAAATGAAAAATAGAAAAAAAAGCCCGCCGACAGCATATTAAAAACAATCCACTTAGGGCCATCGGACACTTATATTGTCTGTGCGTGTTCGTATGTGCATTCGCACGCGTGTTGGAGTCTTATACGTATATATATATATATATATATATATATTATAATGTGTCTGCGTGTAAGTAGTATATACAAATACATATATACTACGCGTATTTACGATCTTTAGGTAATTCCATCCGTCTGCGTGCGTTCGCCGAACGGCCTCACGAAGTACCTACAATATAGGTCGTGCGTGAAATAAGGATGGTGTTCCCCTCCACCCCTACCACTGACCACCACCTTATCTCGCTGTCTTTCCAATTCCGTCCATGCTATCCTGCCTAAAGAAGCCCCGGTGAATAATAATTTGAACATCCGAACGGGTGAAATATTACTCAGTGGGAGCGCATGCATTTCGCGCGCGGAAGACCCATAACGGCTGGAGGTCGTGATCTGCCTCGTCGTGGTTTCATACTTCCGAGGTGAGATTTCCAACTGCGGTCAACACCGCTTTCGGTGCGCACATATCACATGTACATAAGTATTAGGTATGGTATAAATGCACGCACTTGCAAAGCCGCGTTCTCGGGCATATAATAATATAATGTGTATCGAATTCTTAAATGTGATAAGGATAAAGGATAACGCCGCAGCGCTCACAGAAATCGACCCTTCGGCCGATCGCGTGCCTTTCAACTATACGTGTGCTGATTATAATTACGTCGTATGTGAGTTGTAACGCGCACCAAAACCTACGTGAGACGGAATTGTATGGCATCGAAGAGACGATCATTTTATTTCCCGTGTTATCGATTGTGCTCGTTGCTTACACACTGTTTTCTGTTTTTCAGAAAGCGCTTGTGTATTACGCACGTATAATATATTGTACGTATACATCATTTGGGCTAATTACATGTTGTGCATATTGTTTGATAGTATCCTTCGTTCACGAGTTACATTGATCGGTTTTTATTTCGCATAGACTTTCGCGTTCGATCATAACCATCATCTGATGTTGAGTTTTATGCGGGCAGCCATACGCCAAATGGATCGCTCTTAAAATAAATAAATGAATATACATATTCACCCTAGCTCCGACACCTAAAGCCATTTATCACAGTTTAGGTTATAGGCACCATGAATCGACCTCCGACTATACCAGAAAGTTTATATTTTATTTTATCATTGTAATATGTATTTGTGTGTACTGTGCCCATGAATATATAATATATATATATATTATATAATTACAATGCACTGTGTAGTAAATCGAACATTTATCGTATAGAAATATTCTTATAGAACCTTTAAGGGTCGTAAAGATTCGGAAAGGATGACGTATAAAAGGAATTCTTTGAAAGTCGAGGGACATTGTTAAATCCGTATTCCAAAGGTTTTACGGGCCACGTATTCGAGGACAATGACGATTGTACAGAGGATAACTGTAAGGAAATCACCGTGAATACAGCAAAGGAATAGAAGAGATTATATATATACATATAAATTTATATATATGGTCCCTGCGTTTATTTGTATACTTGTTTACTAACCTTCGGAACCCAACTATAATACTAAGAAAATTCTTCATCCATTCGTTGTTCAATGGTGTCTGGCATTATTATATTATTTTCGTATTGGTGTACGAAGATGAATGATCGATTGGTAAAAAGGAATACGTCTCGTTTTCAAGAAACGTTTCACTGTCGAGTAAACTACGAGAATACAAAAATATAACCTAGTGTAAAGTATATGAATACATTTTTAAAGGATTGTGACGAGATGATGCAATATAATGCATTTGATTGTGTCATTAATCATGTAATATATTGAATATTCAACATTTCAACAACGAAATAAAACTTGCACTTACATTAAATATTATATTGTATATAATGTTTTGATTAGAACTGGTTGAAAGGTCAGTAAATTTGTATGTATTATACTACTATTACATACAATACTACATATTTCGCTTGCCAATAAATTACGAGCCAAAAATATAATTAAGTAACTCATTTTTATTTTGGACAACACGTTCATTAAAACTTAAAAGAGTACAATTTGTAACAAACCTGTATCATTGAATATAATTACTTTTTAAATTTATTTACAAACACAACGTAGATATCTATGTATTTTGAATTATCTGTTAATTGTATTATATAACACGTTAATGGTGGTTTGCTATAAGATGATAATATAGAAAACGACTAAATACATTTTTCGTTTATCAAACCTGTTTTCATTTATTATGTCCTGCTAGCAAAAATTAGAAAGGAATAAATCATCTTGGTGACATGGACATACGATATTGGTTTAATTTAATATATTATTATAGAAGTATAACGGCTTACGATATTATATTATGTTCTATAGCGGTACGATAGTATAATGTCAACTGGCACTTATCAATACAATATTATGAATTTAATTATTTAAAAATATAATACTAACCGTAATTGCTCATGGTTTCATGCGGTGAGAGTTAAAATTTATCGCATTTGCGGATTTCGGGCGGCGAGAAAGCATGGAGAAAGAGATCTGGTCCATGTGTTTGGAACTGCAGGGGTGTATCGAGAAACCAATTAGGATTAATGTAGTGAACGCGTTTTGTCGAAAATAAGTCGTATATATGCGATTAATAGTTTTTACGATGAATAGTTACGCTGCTGCAGAGTATATTATTATTTATTATGTAGACGACCTACTGTGCAGCTGCAGTTGGACATCACGGATACAGTATAATACCGTATCGCTGACCATTGAAGCAGTGGACGGAGTGTGGAAAAAATATATGAAAATTACGACCAGTAGCGAGAGTGAAAAGTGAAGGGTGGTCATGATAGGGGCGGAACCGACATGGACGTTTTTGGGCGGAAAGGTGTTTTATGTTTTCGGGGTGAAGAGTCGAATAAAATTGCATTTAACGTTGGTCATACGCACACTTTTACCCTCACTGCAACGAGTATATATAGGATGTTCTGGCGGCACATCAAAAGGAACGTTTCGATTACAAAAACTGTGGAACGGACGACGGCAGTAATATATGCACCGAAAAACGCACTTTTCCCACTGTAGCTGAGCAACATCGGTCCATGGGGCATATATATATATATATATATATATATATATATATATAAATGTATGTTTATGTATATGAAACGATTGTATACAGCGCGCACGTAATGTATATATGCGCGCAAATAAATCCAATAGAAATTTGACGGACCGAATTCACTGGCAAAGTTTTGACGACCGCGCTGAACATTTAATTTGTTCTGCACCACGTCTCGGCCTTCGTCTCTCTCGTTCTTTTTCTCCCTCACTCTTTCTCTCACTATCTCTACCCTCCCTCGTGTTTTCCCGTCAGCAGTTTTACAGTCCAATTTGTGGTCCAAACTTTTGACGACCGTCATTCATCCGTTACTCGCGGGGGTTGGGTCTGGCAGCGCACAATATATACATGTGTGTGTGTGTGTATGTAAACATATACGCGTGTAATGATCGCTTGTCTGAGAGGGTGGTTTAGCCCGACAACACTATGCGGATACGCACAAACCCCTTGAACCAACAAACACACACACACACACACACACACACACACACGCACGCATGACAACAGACTCGGCGATGATATAGTTTTGTAGTCCGCAGGCCGTTTTCCAGCATCAAACTCGGAGCGCGTGCGTCAGCCTCGGCCCTCGGGCTGCCACGAAATATTGTTTCCGAAAATCGCCTAGATCATCGTGGCTGTTGCATATCACCACACATAATGTACCGCCGAGGTTATACAGGTCACAAAACGTCCGAAATACTAATGGAAAATCGTGATAAT
The DNA here is from genome assembly GCA_025469195.1 of Chaitophorus viminalis. NCBI lineage: Eukaryota > Metazoa > Arthropoda > Insecta > Hemiptera > Aphididae > Chaitophorus > Chaitophorus viminalis. The sequence continues at coordinate 8,202 of JAIPRK010000939.1, forward strand.
ACGTACCTATATGTTATAGGTACGTATGTATAGGTACGTATAGGTCTATGTACGCGTGCAGCTGATAATACGTGTGATCCTCCCTCGCACCCGCGCCCCGCGTTCACACCGTGGTCTGTGCGCTATATACCTATCCGAAAAATACTTTGTTGTTCGGACAGTTTAATATATATTTTCGTTTGATATAACTTCATCATCATCATCATCATCATCATCATCAATATAATAACGCATTATGCACTGTTTCTGCGTGTACACACGACATCCACCCTCTCCCCCGCACACGAGACTCGAACGCAAGATTGACGCAAAATCAGTGATTACGCGTTCAATTATTACATTACATTATTAGATTATATATATATATTGTACGCACTATCAACGTACAAACGAGCGCTTTAAGTCGTGTTCGGGTAATGAGCGCTGCCGCCACTTGGTGCATTAGTAGAATACACACGTCTACTATCACTGTACTTGGCCCTTGTACGTTATGCATTATGTTATTATTATATCATATTCTCCTGAAATCGTTATCTCCAAGTTGATGCCTATAATAATATGCGACATGTGCACTGCGGTTTGTACGAGTAATTCGACGGCGAAACAAACATCACATGCCGTTAAGCCGCTATTTAAAACGTACAAGGACTAAATCAACTGCTAGTCGTACCAATAAACGCATATATTTCTGTGGAATTCTTTACAGACTTAGAATTGGACACACATGGCTAACCCATAAACGACTAAAACGACTAAAACGAATCCCGAACCTTGTCTTACTTGCGGTGAAATCCCCTCAGTTAAACACATTGTATGCTTCTGCCGAGAATTCGACGACACTAGGACCAGACTCAAACTTGCTGACAACCTTCAAGAAGCACTAGGCACTGATCCGGACAACACTAAAAAAATATTCACTTTTTTAAAATTAACTAAATTATATAATTTAATTTAAATATGCTCTCACACCCCAAACTTGAATTATATAACTCTCCCCCCGATCTTTCTTTATAGATATAAAATTTTATATTCTTTACCTTCACAATTATTTACATTACCGCATTGTGTATAATAAAAGCCAATAATCTTTGTTGTTGTGGCTTATTATTAAATAATAAAAAAAAAAAAATTTCTGTGGAAAGCAAACGATCTCGTAGTCTATAAACATATGACGGTTAATAACATAAGTAGTCGTTAGATTCAACAGGTGTTACGAAACGGTTACATATAAAATGACTGACAATACCTAGTTGCAGTAGTTTGACTTTACTGATATTTATACGCAGAGCGTACATTCAATTATTCTAATCCATATATAATTTATAACTAAAAATACTGTAAGCTGATCGTATATAATATAATATATCATGCAGTTAATTAATAATAATTTATTCTGCGCTTTATATCGCAAACTTATCCACCATTGAACATTGCTAATTTTAATTTAAAACTATATTTTATGTGAAAATATTGTTATATGTAACTATATTCTGGATATGGACATGCAAATCAAATAACTAAAACGTTATGTTGCTTTCGTACTCGATTTTTTTACGCATTGTGTTCCGGAAGTAATTCGAAAACTTTCGCGTTCATCCTCGTACGGATTTATTAGGATTGAAATTTTTTCTTCTTTAATTTCCGCATAGAAATATGCTTTTACGAACCCAGGGTTTTTTTTCTTCGACTACCATCATGGCGGAAATTCGATAGAAATTTGTTTCCAACAATTTCATTTGCTACGTTTAGCACACTGCTGACGTTTTAATAATAATTTCAGACTTTAATGGGTCGAGCACTTTTACGAGTGTATCATAATAGACATGTATAGTAATAATTAATATATTATACTTCGACCGCGTTCCATAAAACTTTTTAATTATATTGAACATAAAAAAGTAAGTATACTTGAATTTACATCAAGGTATGCTTTCTAAATGGGATGTAGTGAAAAAACAATGGCATCATCTATACGATATTGCAAGCAGATTTAATTTTTTTTTTCCGTAAGTTCCCTGCTGTTATTTGTACGCATTTTGCATATATTCACGTATGATACTCAAAACGCTTGCTTAACGACTGTTTTAGATTCCGAACGGAGTGATGGAATCAATTGGTTTTACAATGTGTGTTTTTTTTTTGTGTTTCATCGGTGATCATTGAGTCATCACGTTTTGGGGCAGTAAAAGTGCTTCAATTTACTTAAACAGCTACTTTTCTGAAAGGAAAGTACATGTAGTTGGTACTTGGGTAAGTCAACTATCAAACTTTTTCAATACTTTTCAAAAGCATCAAAAATAACCATAAAACCAGGTTTTAATAAAATACATTTTTTTAAATTCTTTAACTCAAAAACAAAAAACTCCAAATAATTGAATTTTTTACCAAATGTTTAAATCGGCGTTTTCTATAAAATTATTAAGTTCTCTAAGTATTTTGACAATTTTTGACCTATTTATAGACAATTTAAATTTCGAATTTTTCTAAGTTTTTTTATAAAAAATACCGATGAAAAAGAATTGACTGTCCAAAAAATCTTGAAAATGTAATACAAGGTTTATTATATGTTATACGTATCACAACTAAAACATTGGAAATCATTTCACTCTAATTTTTTTTATAAGCCTATAAGGTTCAAATTTATACAAAATATGTTAAAATCACGATAGTTTGCAAGTAATTTTGTAGTTTTAAATTTATAAAAAATTTTAAATTTATTCTTAAGATTCGAAATTCTTACACGAGATTATTCATAAGTTACTCTTTGAATAATTATAAAAAAATGTCTACCGAACTTTCAGGAGAAATTTTTATAACTGTTTGAAGTTTAAATTTTTAGGGAATATCATAAAGTAACAATTTATTCTTAAACGATTTCAAACATTTATCATATATTATTATTCAAAAAGTATGAGTTGCAGAAACTCGAAATTTTTACCAGTTGTTATGGTTGGCATATTCTTTAAGTCATATTTTTTTTAAATATGATATTGATTTCTAAGGGACTTATCGGCATTTAAAATGTTCGATTTATTTGTATCTTTTTTTTTTATAATTTTTGATAAAAAAATTTGGCTGTTACAAAATACTTGAAAATTTAATAGAAGATTCCACCAAAGTTGTTGTTACTTTCGTTTCAAAATTATTCAAATCCATAGGTGCAATTATTTTTTATAAACGTTTGAAAAGTCAATATTGAAATAATATTTCAATTTAAATATAACTTAATATATTATTTAACATATACCTATTCTAGACTAACATATCATGTCCGTTCAGAATCGTTATTCGTATACAATGAAAACTATCATTGCATTCAAATTTAACAAATCCATTGTAAAATGACCTAGTCTATGAATAAGGTGTGTACTCCACCCCCTACTGTACAGCAGATTGAGGCCCATCCGGTTCATTTTTTTATTAAATGAATAAAACAGAATTATGAAATAAAAATTATGCCAAAAATTGAGCGATCCAATATGAAAAACACCAGTCTATTATATTATATAACTTTGGTGGTGCTAACAATGCATTAATAACTGATCACAAATTCACGTGATTATAATAATTTTATTTTATTATTGTATTATATGTCTTGAAATTAAGTAACACGATTAACAATTGAGCTGCTATTGATACTATTATTATTGCGTTGTATATTTGTGCATATTGACAACGTATCGAATTTTAATTCGTTTAAAAATTGACAACATTTCTATTTTCCCTAGTCCTATGGGGGAAAAAAATAACCTTGAAAATGTACCGTAGATATTGGGGTTTAAATATTTAGAGTTGAAGTATCTTAAATACTCTATAAAAATCTGGAATCTAGAATGAAATATTGATGTAGTATTACATCCGATTGAGAACTTCATTAGTGTTAATGTATTGAACACATTTTAATACCTTATAATATTTTAACTATAAAATCACTTAAGACTGTTGTACATTAATTTTAATTTAATACTGCAGTTGCAGAATTTATTTTAAGTATTAACAAAATAATATTAAATCTATGGTCTTAAGACGCTTATATTTTTGGATATTTATAATTTAATTCAAAATCAAAAGACTTATTGCAATAATATGTACGTAAATATTAACATTCTTTTGATAATATCATTTATTATTCGTAACTTTATAATATCATTATTGTACATAATAACATTATTATTATTTGTACATATATTTTGCTTATTAAAAAAGTGTATTTTTTTTTTTACGTGGAAAAATTATATTTAATTTTAACGAATTTTCCATTTAACGACAATGTTTTTTAACCCTTTAAAGGGTATAATTCTATGCTTACTACAGACAAAAAAAAGTTATATTTTCCAATTTTTATAGTCGTTAGGAGATCAAAAATTATGTAATTCACAACATCTCTCAATCAGGGTAGTTCTAAGGGGTTGTTTTTGAGGTGGTAAATATATTTACCACTGCTCATGTATAATTAAGTAAGGTGGTATATATATTTACCACAGACCATTCGTAACTTTTTTATATATTACGTACTAAATAATTAAATAAATATTAATTTTTTATTAAAAAGTACAGAAATCAACAAAATCATTAAAAATAAAACAACATTTATTTGAAAATTATAAAAAGAATAGAGCTACAACAAAGTTATAGAAAAATTTTTAAACCTAAGTACTTTTGTAATTAATATATGTACATAGTAATTAACAAAATAGTAAAACTTGAACTAATAAATATAAAAAAGAACGGGTGGGCCTTGCTTTGCTGTACAGTTGGGGGTGGAGTGTACCTCGTTTATAGGATAGGTCATTATTACAATGGATTTGTTAAATTTGAATGCAATGATAGATATCATTGTATACGAATAACGATTCTAATACATTCTAATACGGAGTTAATATGTTCGTGTAAAATGTGTATATAATAATATATAGTATTTTATATTTAAATTGAATTATAATGCAATTTCGTAAAAATTTAAATTTAAAACGGTCATAAAATTTTTTTCTTTGGGTCCGGTAGAAATTTTTTTATATATTTTTGAAGATTAGCTTATGAACAAACTAGTGTCAAAATTTTGAACCTTAAATATAAACAGAAAAAATTTTATGAATTTTTATCTACAAAATAACTTGCAAATTATAGTGATTTTGACACATTTTATACAAATTTGAGCTTTATGAGCTTATAAAAAAATTTGAGTGAAACGATCACCGATATTTTCTAGTGAAAAAAAGTTAAACTTATTATAAACCTTGTATTAAATTTTTGAGAGTTTTTGGACAGCCAATTAAATTTTATAGGTGTTTAAAAAATAATTTTTACAAAATTCGAAAATTTAAATTGTCTATAAATAAGTCAAAATATGTCAAAATACTTTGAAAACTTAACCACGTATAGAAAACACCAATATAAAGATTTGGTGAAAATTTCAAGTTGTTGCGGTTTTTAGTTTTTGAGTTAGAGCATTTTAAAAAAATGTAGTTTGTAAAAACGTGATTTTGCGTAAAATTTCCTGTTTTTCGTAATTTTTTTATCGTTTTTTTCGATTTTTTAAAAAAGTATTGAAAATGTTTGATTTTTGACACACCCAAGTACCATCTACATTCATTTTCCTATCAGAAAAGTTGCTATTTAAGAAAATCGATGCATTTTTACTATCAAAAATCGTGTCTTCAGACACAAAAAAAAAAAAAAAAAACAAAACAAAACACATCATTGTAAAACCAATAGATTCCATCACTCCGTTCAGAATCTAAAATATATAAATAAAAATAAAATAAAATAAAAATAAAAAGAAACAACAAATACATATTATAAACTTATAATAATAACTTAGAATAATAAACAATAAAATAGTGTTGTACGGGTTCTTGTGGAAGGGTGTAAAACATTCTAAACAAAGTGCAATATCACACATTTTGCAAATAATATTTGAACGTTTCTGTATGTCCTTAGTACTACAATATCCACAGCGACGATATGTACCTTTCGTTGGTAAATGATCACCAGTATTTTGAAGGTAATATTGGTTGCCAACAATCACTTTTTCAGTTTTTTTTTGTGAATTTTCTTTGAATTGATTTTTGAATACCCGGTTTTTTTTTGAAGAATAATCACCAATTAATTGATTTGCTAATGTAGATCTGAAATTTAGGTGTGTAAATTTTGATAACTTTGGGTCATGGAGATTACTTGTTGTTTGATATAGCACAAATGAATTTACTATACAAGCATCCAGAAGATAATAAAATATCTTTATCCACCATCTTCTGGACTTCCAGGTCACATTGTAGTAAGAATGAAACTGATCGAAATGGTCGACACTCCTCCCCCCCATATACTTATTATAGTCTACAATAGCAGCTAGAGCCTTCACAACTTGTTTAACTCCTAGATTATCTCTTCTCGAAACAGAACCAATACAACTGCCATCATGTATATTACTTATTACATTTACACACTTTTTTCCTGTCGTTCCATTTACTTATAGTTATTTCATTAGAAGTAACTACATCAAACTGACATTGTTTTAGTTCTTTGTCATCGTTTAAAATATTAGATGGAAAATATTTTTTATTTGATTTAATAGTGCCACATGCAAAATTGTTTTTCTCAACCATACTTTTCACCATGGGAATATTACTGAAAAACCCATCAAAATAAAAACAGTAGTCTTTGTTGTCATAAAGATTAGCTAAATATGTCACAATTTTTTCTCCTAGGCCAATTTCTGGATCTCCTTGCTTGCCTTGGTATACTTCAAACTGTAGTAGGTATCCAGTCTTAAAGCATGCAGTTGCTCAAACTTTTATTCCTCGTTTGATTGGCTAAAGTGGCATATATTGTTTAATTGTGGTTCTTCCCTTGAAAGCAACCATACTTTCATCTATAGCAATATTTCTAGATGGGTTAAAATTTGAAAAAAAAACTTTTCATTTGGTTTGTTGATCAGCGGTCGCACTTTGTATAATTTATCATAATTAACATGTCCCCGTTTAGGCATGCTCAAATTATTATTTAAATGAAGAAACCGTAGTATAGATATAAATCTTTTTAATGACATAATAGATGATATCCTTGGAACTTGAAAATTGGCATTGGTTGACCAGTAAGAACGAATTGTAGGTAATTTATGAAATCCCATTATGATGAGAAAGCCAAAAAACGCTTGTAATTCTTCAACTGAAGTAAAAAATTGTTGATTACATTGAGCAGCATATAATTCAGATTGAGTCTTGAAAGTATGTAGAATATCATCATCAAAAAACAGTTTGAAAATATCAATTGGACTATTTATATCAACAGGTACTTTGGGTCCAAAAGGTTGTGTGAATTTAAATCTCCTAAATGTTTTAGGTCTATAACCTTTTTTTTCCATTTGAAAATCAATGTTGATCGAGGAATTCTTTTTCTTTTTGTTAATCTGTTGCTTATTGGCAAAATATTAGGAGAAACAATATTATCTATACTTATTACAGTAGACACATCACTATTTTCAATTATTTCTATGGGCATGCTCATAATTTCAAAATCATTTGTCGAAAAATTGAGAGCAGATGGTGGTGTACTACTAGTTATACTTGATACTGGTGTGGTTGGTGATTTAGTTACATTTGGTTCATATGTTAGAGAATCAGATTTTTTGGATGATTGTGATGAATTACTTTTTATATTTTTGTGCTGTGGGCTAGTAATTAATAATCCGTCTTCATAATCTGAATCACCGCCAATATCAGAGCATTCAGCTTGCTCATCAGTGATTGAAAATAAATAGTCCCTCACACTATCTTCGTCCATACTAAAATCATAAAAATAAATTACTTATTTATTTGTTAGTTGATATACCTACCTGTTTGCTAATAAAATAATATAAGTATAAATTTAAACATGCCTGTATGCTTGATTTAATATTAAAAATATAAATTGTGTTTACATCACAAAGATGCAAATTCACGAACCGAATTAAATGTAATCAGTTTATTTTCACGACCCTATCATATTTGAATTTGGACATTATATTTTCGAAAAGGAGCGAAAAATAATTGATAAATTCATATCATGTTAAATTTTCCCGTGATTTAGAAAATAAAACTATCGTCGGTATGGCTACACTGGTTGCTTGATAAATCAGATATTTCAATTATTGTTAAGAACAATTTCGTGTGACCAACAAGTGAGCAGTGGTAAATATACTTACCACCTTTTTTTAGATTCTGAACGGAGTGATGGAATCTATTGGTTTTACAATGATGTGTGTTTTTTTTTTATTTATTTATTTTTTTTTTTTTGTGTCTGAGGACACGATTTTTGGTAGTAAAAATGCTTCGATTTTCTTAAACAGCAACTTTTCTGATAGGAAAGTGAATGTAGATGGTACTTGGGTGTGTCAAAAATCAAACATTTTCAATACTTTTTTAAAAAATCGAAAAAAACGATAAAAAAATTATGAAAAACAGGAAATTTTACGCAAAATCATGTTTTTACAAACTACATTTTTTTAAAATGTTCTAACTCAAAAAATAAAAACCGCAACAACTTGAAATTTTCACCAAATCTTTATATTGGTGTTCTCTATACGTGGTTAAGGTTTTAAAGTATTTTGACATATTTTGACATATTTTGACTTATTTATAGACAATTTAAATTTTCGATTTTTGTAATTTTTTTTTTTTTTTTAAACACCTATAAAATTTAATTGGCTGGCCAAAAACTCTCGAAAATTTAATACAATGTTTATAATAAGCTTAAATTATCTTCAATAGAAAATAACGGTGATCGTTTTACTCAAATTTTTTTTATAAGCTCATAAAGCTCAAATTTGTATAAAATGTGTCAAAATCACAATAATTTGCAAGTTATTTTGTAGATAAAAATTCATAAAATTTTTTCTGTTTATACTTAAGGTTCAAAATTTTGACACTAGTTTTCCTATAAGCTAATCTTCAAAAATATATAAAAAAATTTCTACCGGACCAAAAGGAAAAAATTTTATGAATATGTGCGACTAAGTATACTACTTCCGCATGATATCTATATTACAATAGGATATATTATTATATTATGATGCCGCGTAGTATAGTTATCTGTTATATGCACAGACAACAACTCACGCCAAGCTGGAACATCTGTACAGGGGTCCAGCGCGGGTGCGTTAGCTCGTATAACATATGCATATATGGGTCGGATATAATTGAATTTTTCACTCTCAAAGTAACTTCCATCGGTGGAAGTGAAGGTTGCGCCGCCGTTACACGTTATTACACGAAATCGTAAACTCGTTCCATCAATTCCCATGACGCGCGTTCGCGTATACGAGTATAGCTTGATGCATATAATAAATAATATTATGTGCTTTATCATATATATATATATTGGGAAACACGTGCACACCTTGGCCACCGGTAGGTTTTTTATTTTTTCCTATCCTATCGCGTTTAAAATCAACGTGGCGGCAGCGGCATCGGATATCGCACGAGTACATCACACCCGACAGAAAAAAAGGAACCGAATAAATATACCGAATGCTCAGATATATTATATATAGTACCCAGCCCGCCCGCCCCCGTGACTGAAAGAGTACATATAGGTAAGTACGACGACGATGAAGTTAGTTGTAGTAATAATTATTATCTACTAGCTGTTAATAACGTAAAAAAATAATAAAATAATATAGAACCGAATAAAATGAGTCACGCGAGTACCTACATATATTATAATAATTAATAGGTACTATATATATATGTAAAATTGTATACGTGTACAATATTTACGATCGTTTGGTCCACCAAATACGAGTAGCATACATATTATACTTACGGCATAAATAATATATTATCGTCTACGTAATATTATGCACTTCCTGATGCCCGACGAAATGAATCACCGACACATTTTCCGGATGACCTTTTGTTTTTATTCTGTAAATGACATTAAATATACAGCGGCTACGGGTCCTTAAACGGTTGCGATCCTCTGTCGACCTAGTGCCACATCTGACTTTTTTTACGATTTTTATTTTTTTTTCTGTGTGTGGACTATCTGGTTCTGAATGCGACTTTTGCATGACCCGCACATTTTAGTAGAAAATGTTACGCCTCGCTCTTTTAAATCGTATACATTATGTAGATTTTATAATTGTACACGACAATATGTGTAATATTAATTATAAAAATGTTATAATCATACATCCAAACATCCGTATTAATATACAACATTGTTCTAATAAAGAGCTTGTATTTTTGTTAAAAACATGTTATATAAAATATAGAGGGATGGAATAGAACTCCAAATGCGTGGGTAACGCTTCACTCCGTAATATCTATGGACCAACACCGAAAATTCATGAAATACAATTGCAGGCGCAGATGAAATAACCATAACGGTTTCAAACTCTATTATCAGAGAAATAATTTTATTTTATTCTAATGGGGGTGCAAACATTTTATAAATTTATCCCTCTCCGGCCTAGAAGTCCTTCGGGCCAATTGTTAAGCAACCAAAATTAAACTAATTGTGGAATGTGTAATTAATATATTTGTAAATTAAATAATAGCGCACTACTAATAGTTGAAATATACATGGTTATGTATTAAAGCTGTGAATTGATTCTTGGATCTCCATCTGCGTATACCAACAGGTGTGTATATTTGGTAAACGGATCCAAGTAAGGATGTTTTGATCTCTCCTCGGCGGTTACTTTTGAAGGCAACTGGAACTTTAAAAGCACAGGTAACACGCGTTGAGAGCGATATCATATCGGATGTTCAGTCTCGCGATTTTCGTCGTTATTGTGTACTATCATTTCTGTTGTACTCATATCATTAATTCGTATATTTATTATTTATTTTATTCGTATCCGTCCACGTGCAGGTATTTTACCGGCCAAACAGCTGACTGCGAGAGCGTACGCGTTGCTGTCCGCGCGAGATTTCTATGCCCACCAGGGTCTCGGTAAAGCGGGTGAGCACGATGAAGCAATAAGGGGCGACTACATCCGTGTGTTGCTGTACGGTGTGCCTGCGTGTACCGCACGATCAGTAGGTATAACGAAATCACCGCCGTCGTCGTCGCGCGTCGGGCTCGCGTGCTCCGCGGAAATTACACCGTCCGACGGCGCGACGTGCGTGCAGTGCACATACGTTATATTTTCACGACGACGGGCCGAGAACACTGCAGTTGACGTGTCCGGTGGGCGTTGAACTCGGTGGACATTAATTATGTAAGTCGTGCGAGCTGTGATCAATGTGTGCGCTTATAATATTTTATATACTTTATACTCGCTTGTTACGCGCGCAGTTGTTTTACACTCGTGTTTCCCAACCAGGACTCAGGAGGAACACGTAAACATTGATGGAAAGGTGCAAGCAGACATCACAAAGTTTACATCATTATTACTATATACATGTATATATATATATATATATATATATATATGTATTTTTTTTATTTGTGTTTTACGATGAAAATAAAAAACGATCTGTTATCGTTGTCATGTATAAGGATGCTACTAAACGATTGTTGTACGGAATATTTGTTAAGTATATATAAAATAAAAATATGATAATTTTTTTTAAATTAATGTGAGGGAGGCACGAGATTCTTGGAAACCTTCAATGAGGGCATAAAATCGAAGAGAATGGGAACTCTTGTTTTACACACACACACACACACACACACACACACAAACAAACGTAATATTACTATCGGTGGTGTGTATAGTGCACGCGCAAACGGTTCGATTTTTAGACTTCATTTTGGTGCAAAAAATTCACAGTTTTCCTATGCCTGGAATCGAGGCGAATACTGCATGCCTGAAACCGGGATCATCACGCTACGTGAACTTTTTAAAATGTGCGTTACCAATACATACCACGAATTTGTTATTAAAAATATCCCATCAAATCTTGATTACGCTAGATTGTTATATCATTTTACCGTAGATTCTGTGACAATCAGTAATCACGCGTTTAAAAGTTGGGTGAAATTAACTTTGCGGAAGCGTATGGTCATTTCGGTAACGTAGTTGTATGACAAATTCCACATATATATTATAAACCCTTAAACCGTAAGATACACCTAAATGTAAGCTCATGGCTCAACAAATTACGAACAATTACTACATGACACAGCATGGTAGGTATAATATACAATATATATATATATATATATATATATATATATAAATATGTTTGACATGACGTGTTATCCGGTTAAAACCGTAACGGTTAGGTGTAAATTGTTTTGTACGCGCGAACGTGTATATTATGTTTCACGACCGGAGTGCAGGGTGGTTCTAAGACATACTCAGAAATTCGGAACCCGGGTGCTAATTGACGTCTAACATATTTTAAAAACACTATATTTGTACGTTGGTCGTCGGTGTAAACATACAATTTTTTTTTCTTCACTTTTCTTACGATTCCAATCTTTGTCATCAACTTTTTATTGCGCTCGGCCCGTATATATTATATAGTGCAATTTTCGGCCGTTTCTATTGTGGTAGGTGTTCTTGCTCTACATATTGTAAATGTTAGAGCCCCATTAAGTATTGAAAAAACAACAAATGAAAAAATGATATATTTATAATGATAGATTGGTAAAGGCTTTATAGATATAAATGTTCTCAAAGCCACCCGATATACTTGGCAAAACGATTTTATAACTGTTCAAGCAGTAATAATAATCGATTAATTTTTCGATTTAAATAATGTATTTTGAATTTCGTCTAATTTTATTTCAGTTTAAAAATTATTTTCAAAATATTTTATTTACAAATTAAATAAATTAAGGAAATCAAAACGAAACATAGGTATCCGACCTGCGTACAATTATGCGTTTAATTCTACCTTCTGTACGGCCATTTATGATAATTATTTATAAGATAAAACTATAAAAGCAATGACAAAATGAGGGAAAATATTGAAGCATGTGAGGGGTGGCGCATGACTTAAAAATCTCCTGGAAACTAATAAGAATTTTTTTCTCGTAACCCCACGTCTCATCATATTAATGTCATCGTTATACTGAATAAACTCAACCAAGAACGACAATAAGGATGATAATCAAAGTTATTGAACTTTTACCAAGATTCCGAGGATTCGGCTCGTTGTTGCCCTCTGAAGTGACATTGCCCCAAATGCCGTCTGCAGTTTTCCTCGAGGTTCTTGTAATTATTTGGGACAGCAGACTTAGGTTACTTATTTCACTAATTACTTCAAAGAGTTCTTTGAGTACCACATCAGTACGCCTCTGCACACAGAGCCACCACGTAGACGGGAGCTTAACGGATGAAATCCTTTTCGGTCCAATTGAACCTTTCTCTTTTCTGCCAGAACTATTATTTTTCGACAAATGGATTCACATCGACGTTAACCTAATACGTTTTGACAGGTATAAAGTATATATACAAACACAATTTATGAAAAGGTCAGTTAACTATAGATATAAGTAGACATTTTTCAGACTTTCTTTCTCTATTATTATTATTATTACTTTTTTTTTAGAGAAGAGAAGAGAATAATTTATTACACAATAAAATGTGATTTCCCTTGATCGTTCCCGCATTGAACAGGATGAAATGTGTTGATTTATTCAAGATCAAAAAATTATTCTCAAGCCGAGCAAGTCATCAAAATGTGATGTGAAATTTTTATTATAGAGAAGAAACAACCAAACAGGTATATATACTGCGAAAGGACGTAGATATTAGACACTGCAGGTTATGGTTACAATATTGACGCGGTGTTGACCAAGAATAACTATTGGTTTTACCGTATTTCCATTCATTGGTTTATGAATATTGTGAAGATAAACCGGCTGTCGAAATGCACGCCTGCAGTCCCTATGGCGGTATATCCAAGTCGATTATACGTAGCGGTGCACGCGTGAAACGATTTTTCGGTGTGCACTACATTAATAATAATCGTTCCCGTGGTCGTTTTATTCTCCTCAAGCGATTGTTATCTACGTTCGTGTATTTTAATACACCCACGCGTCGTAATGTTATTATACAATATCAAATAGACTGCGTTCTTGTACTCATCCACCGCGATTAATATGCGAGCGCGCTATTCATTGTTTATATTATCTTATATTATCCACAATTATAATAATAATTAAAAACATTACACTCGCGTGGTGTAGGTACATATCCACTTCGCCACGCCACCGCTTGCGTCCGTCGTGTAAACACTAAACAGCGCGGTTCGTTTAATTACGACGATTTTTTTTACTATCGTTTTATATCCTGTCTTAAATATACATCATTGCGGCGTTGCGATGCACACACGCGCTCGCTTTGAGGTACTCGTTTATATAAAGTGTTGTAGGAGTGTATTATTATTCGAAATCATATAATTATAGCTACAATAACGCACCGTGAAAACCATCCGACCAAAGATTCGCGCGCTGACATCTCGGTGATGGATGGTTTTAGACCGAGCCAGCAGTATTGTCGTGTTCCCGATGATCGTTGGTTATCGACTCCACTGGTGATGTATCCAACGTATTTGTACGGAATGGCGTGTGTACAAATGTTAAAATACAATTGAAAATATGTGAAGTTTATATAATTACTTATAAAGATATTTGTATGCAATACATTGTTTTTAGGAATTAAAAATCAAGTCTAATTTTTGCGTGGATATATGGAAAGGACATGTTGAGTTCAGCCAGCATTCATCAGGCGTAACACTTATATTTTTGTGTACAGCAGCAAGCATGGAAATTATCCATTTAAAAACCCACATAATACGCAACGATATAAAAGTTTAGATTTTATTTATTTTCACCTGATCCATTTGTGTTTCATAAGTAATGACCATACTCCTTTAAAATAGTATAAGTTCTCTCAGGAGTGAACTTAATTAAAACTTTTATTAAAAATCATCGGACAAGTTCATACGTGATTCGTATATAATACGGATATGAGATTATTGTTGGACAATTTTTGGAACTACCTCGTCGAGAATTTTTTTTTTTTACTGTTGTATAAATTTTTTACTCGTTATTTACGTATACTGTCCTTTGAAAATCCTCCAGGATAAGGGGGAGGGGTGGACTCCTATATTTTCCCTGAATATACCTCTGCAGCGAACGATAACAACAATATGACCTACGCTATTGATTGGCAAGATTCATATCAGTTAGATTAGTGTGGCTCTACAATATTAGTTGGTGACAAAATGTAATCGCACTCTTTTGTATACAAAAGTTTTCGCTCGAGATCAACGTTTACGATAATATAATATTTTATTATATAAGAATAAATGTATGTATTATACGTAGTATTTGTCACTACCTGTTCACCAATATTTATCTCCTCTTTCCGTAGGCCGAAGAGTTATAATAATTCAACCGAACCTTTTGCTATACACGCTATACGCCACTATACTCAGGTTCTTTTGTGAGAAAAAGCGTTTGCATTATTTGTTCCGTTCGTCATTACATGCCGCCGTGGACATCTTCAAGAGAGAAAAATAATTTTATTTGTAAGAGGGTCTGATTGAAATCTGTTTCATTGTCCGTCAATACATCAAAATACACTTCGTCGACTTCCATCGACCGACAAATTCAGAACTGCTGTGCACGGTTTAGATCCAAACACACACGTCAAATTTATCGAATATTTTATATGCTACGAATGAAAAAGCCTAAGAATATTGTTGCAACAGTACATTGATAAAACATGTGCCGATCATTTGCATTTAACCTAACTACAAAACATTTTGTTGCACTCGGTGATACAGGTAGGCGTTTAAGTAATAAGTACGAGTAAGAGTAGTATGACGTATATTATATTTTATTATATATAATTATTTAAAAAAATTTTATTTCTATTATTTATATTGAGTATAAAATCTATAAGAAAAAAATCATAGTAATAAGTATATGTGTTATGAGGTACAAGAGCTTAAAAAAGAGATAAATAAAAGAAACTATTTGTTTACTCGTTTAAATCAACAGATCTCGACACAATTTTCTTTTGAGCCATTATAGATTTAATATATTATTAATTATTATTATAAATGCTTATCGTAATTGTATATGTACAGAACTTGGTTTGAATTATTCATACGTCTTGCAGATTATTAAATCTCTCTACATCATTCCGTTTCACCCGGTATTATAATGTATATTATGCGTACACAATTCACTTAAATCTTATTAAATGTTACATCAAAATAATATTTGGATAAAAGTCTGTTTTTATAATCATCAATAACAAATTATTAAAATTATACTTTTAACTGTCTAAACAGACATTAATTATTTTCCTAATAGCCAATAGGCTATTATTTATAAGTTCAATGTTAAACCATAGTTATATTATTAATAATCATTATAAGTGTGTGTTTTATTTTTACTTCAGTAATTGTTTTTTTTCGAATATAAAATGCACATTATTACATCTCAAGAATTATACAATATCACGTCGATCTAAAACAAACAGACATATACTATGCTTTCATCTCGTTCTATGTAAAATGTGCACAATTATGCAGCGTTTGAAGGTAAAGACAATTTATTAAATCATTGCTATTGTCCATAAAAATAAAAATATAAGCAATATTGCAAAAAATTATTGATTAAAAAAAAAAAAAATCTTATATATTATATTACAAAGTAATATATCCTTAGGTGTTATTACGGGTTTTGCCTTATATCGTTAAGTTTTATCGTCACGGCTCTGGCAATAGCAGTGGTTTATTACAACACATTTACAAAATTAATTCAATGAACATTAATGTTAATAATCTTAATAATTCACTATATAATTAAATATTTTATTATTTATTTCCTGGCTATATTATAGTATACTAATCTTTATCGTATTTTTGTTTCGAAAAAGTGTATTCGTAATTCGTAATCATTCGTAAAATAATCAACAGACTGTCAGAGTCAAGACATTGCTGGAGAGGAATGAGAACGGTCGAATGTTTATGTTCTGAATCCACTTAGAGACAACATTTTATAAGAAAAGAACACAAAAACATTTATCTCTTTAAGTTAGGTATATATGGAGACAATTTTGCTTTAACACGTGATTGTATAGTGGGTTTGAGTGGTTTTCAAAACTCTTCAATTCACATCCGTTATTGTCACATGCTCAACAATAAATTCAACATTTTTAATGTTACAGGGCACGTTACGATACTTTACATACAGCTGTGTCATCACTCATAATTTATTTATATTCTCGAATTCGTTTATACGCCACAATATTTGCGTTATTTACAATATTTCTATATCGTTATACTCACGTTGTCGGAGAAAATACGTTTTGTAGACTTTGAATTCGGGAAATACAAGTTCGAATGACATGACACACGCATAATACAAAACGCGTAAAATAACTACTGGTATACTATAGCAAAAACATTAAAATTTGATAATATATTGTAATGATAGTAATTTAAATTATTTTTATTCAATCAATTATTGTTATTGACTTGGAATTATTTTTCAATTAAACTGTGTAAACTATAATTATTATTTTCTGTGCTTCGAACTGATTGCCTTCCCCCAGACTTTTATTTTTTACACAGTACGTAAACACGACCTGGTACAAATTGTAATTTGATTATTTATGTTTTTTTTATTTTTTATATTTTTCAAGTAAATTTGGTATTTTAGATAATTATCAAGACTCTTTTACAGTGATCGGTGATGAAAAATAATCATCTTGAGTAGGTACTAATTATTATTAAGTATTAACTTAGTAATGAGTACTAAGTACTGTAAAATTTATCTTCCCCCCATTCTTGAAGTTTTTTTAAAACTGCCACTCAGTAGATGATCACGTGTATATCACAATGATACACAAATATATTAACCGATTTTGCAAAACCATCTTAAGTACAATACGTGCCTGTAGCTATCACATTGAACTTCGTTTGGAATCATATTTCTGAACGTAGTGTACAATTCTTTCAAAAAGACAATAATGTAAATTATTCTACAGTACGTCTGCTTGAGTGGCATACTCAAAACTCAGTTTGAACGCATATAATACGAATTACGATCCAAACACACGCAACGAAACGAATATACTTAACGCAGGATATTACAACGTAGGTACCCGTATACTAACACCACGGTTATTAAGCCGTAGTAATTAATACGTATATAAATATTAGGTATACTCGCAGTTTAACAAGGTTTCATGTTATTGCAATACACGATCAATTACAACGAATTTATTATAAATTAAAAAAAAAAAACACTTATTGTACGTACTTAAAACATTATTATTGCCCGACGTGAAATCGCTTTAACGTGCACTGGCACTATCAGTAAATTGTATCGATCATCATAATTATTTGAAATTATTATATACTTACGAGCGCGCCCGTAACCTTCTTTTGCCCGTTTATAACCTCGTCCGTCCAAAAGCGGAGTTATTGCGCGAGCTACTATATTCTGTCCGCACGGTAAAAACTATATAATGACGCGTTCGTAATTATTTAGCAATTCACCGAAATTGTGTGTAGGTGGAGGTATAAAATTATAGCGTAAAACTGTTCGACTGGAATGAATACTGCAGACTATTAAGAAACATGCCAACTTTGTATTTTCAAATAGGAATCCCATATTTTTCACGCAAAAAAATATTCAGTTAATTTTTATAGAATTTTTAATGCAACGTAATCAAATTTCGGACAAGTACTTTTGGAATTATTCAAATTTAAAATTGTGAGTGAAGTTACTAAATCAATTAGAGGTGGCTGATGATTGTCTTTCGATATTAATTTTGTTTTTGCCCATGTAATTACAATCTATAATTCTCTGGCATATAATTATAATATTACAACGTGCGCACAATTCGTAGTTCGTATACTTATTGAGGGGTAGTTTTTGATGTGTGAGCGTGTGATTTTATGCCCCACGTAGTTCTTTGAAGTTTTAAATAACGAGCCCTCTCTACCTTTAAATTGTATGTAAATCATTTTATTTTTATTTTTTCCCCCCTTTCTTCCAATAAATTTGATTACGATGCACCCATCAGGTTCTGTAGCATCGGATGTGTGTATTGTATTAACCGCGATAGTTCTATGAATTCATGTAATATGCTTTATCGTTTTACTTAAAGTCAATTCGAATCTATTGAATTTGCTCTTATAAAATGTATAGATAATAATATAATAATATTCAACGGTCGTAGTCGAGCCAATTTGATTTGATCGTCGTAACAAAATCATTTACGACTTTATGAAATTTGGAGAAACGCAGCAATGAAGTACACGCTTTTATACGCTCGTTTTTTTTTTTTACTATTCAACCGCTAAAGATTGTTCACGTAAATAATAAATTTCGTTTGCAAAGTATACGCATTTATATAATATAACCGGGAACACAATAGCTGTGTTCGGAGAATTGCACGGAGTCATCTGCGCTCTTTCTATACCTACAATACCTTCGACGTTTAAATAGTGTTCCGGCCGTACGCTTTATAATAAAATATATAATATTTTTATGGAATAAATAATATATATATATATATATATATATATATACATATACATCCCAGTACCTATATAGTGTAATATACAATAATATAATATCAGCTCTAAATCGTGGCTTATTGTTTTTCGAGTCAACTCAAGTTTCCGAACACGCGAGTTCAATAAGACAATAGGTTTTTCTCGGTCGTAATTTTACCGTACATTAAACCATCGATGAAAACCGTGAATAATCTATAATATATATTACGACCGAGAAAAACCTATTGTCTTATTGAATTCGCGTGCACAAACGCGTGTTCGGAAACTGGAATCAACTGGAAAAACAATAAACCAGCTATATATTTGGAGCCGATATAAAATCATATTAACGGAATGAACGCGATTACCACGTGGAAGTGTGAGCAGTACTATTGCAATTATATAAAAATTGTACGTTAAAAAAAAAATGAGATTCATTTTTTGTTTTTTTTTTCTGACGAATTCTTTGTACAAAGAACGGCGCACATCGTACACATACAGCAACGAGTCTATCTAGCTGCGGATGAGGCACGTATATTGTATTAAATTTGCGCAAACATGAATATATGTAATATTTTATACTATGTATGCTAATTGTTGTACTCGTTACCTTACACGAGAGAATAATATGCGCTGACGTAATAATTGCGCACATTAACTGCGAATAGTAGGTGTACGCGACTTCACGTTGTTCCACACATAATAATATGTACCGCACATAATAAACGCGTTTTAGACACTCTCGTGAGAGCCGTTTTCCATGCATGTGCTTCGTGGACAATTTCGGATGATGGTGTCTGCACGGTTTTAGTGTTCATTAGCGGCGTATTTGGGATTTTTACCGAGAGATATCTATTTATACTTTTATTGACAAGTAATAACACTCCAGTAACAAAATTTGAAAATTTTTAGTTATACAATTATAGTATATTGCATGCCTTCGAGATGGTATTCTTAGATAAGGATAAAATATTACCTAATTACTTTTGTTTGATTTTTACAATAATTTTAAATTTTTAAACATTCATAAAGTAAAACAAATATATTATAACAAAATTATGATTAAACAGATAAAAAATCCTAGGAAATATTACATGCATCCCTCAATAAATATATTCGATAAATATAATTACGTCACTGGAGTACACGCGTGTACCAAATATTGCGTATATACGCGCAACAGTATAATATATATGGTATACGGAAATACACTAAGTCACAGAAACGCCTAAATCGATCATACTGTGCAAGAGTACGATTTTTAATTTTTTATCGTTATTTTTGTTTTTTCAATACGGTAAAGTTGCACAAAACGCGTGTATTACTCCATTGCAGTATTTAAAGACAACGCGGGCAAGGAACCTGTGAAAATGGATCGAAAAATCTTCGTCCGTCGCCGTGCATACGGTATGGATTGCCGTTTTGCATAAAATCGGCCAAACGTACTTTTATTATACATATTATTGTTATCGCGATCGGATATAATGTATACATGAACGATGAGAGCGAAAAAAAAAGACGAGTTGCGTTTTGTATATTTTTAATATGCAATGGCGAGACCGTGTAACAATTGTTTTCGCAGAAGGTCGAGATTAATTATACAGGTAAAAATCACTATAACGAAATGGGAGGAATTATTTTATTAAAAACGATGTATACATGAGCACAGTATATGGTTTTTAGTATTATCAATTCATATTTATTCTTTTCTGTTAATTATATTGTATATAATATTATATTATCTCTACCGTAATGTATTGTTATAATAAATGTATTCATTTTTTGTTATCAGCAAGGGATGTGATATTCAAATATATGTTTGTTGTAGATTTAACTTTTTGACCAGACATTTTACGACTGCCTCAGACTGCCCCCCTGTATAGGCATATTATAGTAATCCGGTGTATACGTCCTATATGCGTAATATTTATTTATAAATCGTGTGACTGCATCCATTGGTGCGCATTCTGCTGTTGCAAGTTACAGTATTATGTATCGTATAATATTATGTATTACACACGTCATGCATTGTATAACGTCATGTGGTGGACCTACAGTGTGTGTGTCGATCGTAAAGTCAAAAATATAAAAATCTGCCGTCAAAAGCCGTCGTCCAGCATGTACATAATAGAATATTGTATTTGTGATTTACCAAACAGACACACAAACACACACACACACGAACGCACACGCGCACATACACTATCGTCATTATTATTATTTACGTGCTAGGTATAGGACTGCGCTCGCCAGACAGAGGTCGCCACCGCCTTTACGATAATTTACGATATACATATGGGCATTATACGATATTATAATGTTTCAGCTTCAGGTATAGTCTGTAATTTTTACAAATGCGCGTGTGCGCGTATTGCTGCACATCACCTGGAACTTCTTCGCGTGCCCGTGTACAGCTGTGTATTCTATGCGACGGACGCGCGATAAAATGTGTGGCGAGGGCACAGGGGAAAAACGTACTACTATTATTATTATTATTTTCAGTCGTGCGTTGATAATGGCAGCACCCCGTCGACGTCGACCCTATCCACATGGTAGAAGGTAGATGAATAGAAAACGACCGGGAGGAAAAAAAAAAACTAACCCCTTTCATTCGCTCGGTGGGATTTACACGACTGCTGCCGTGCGTCGACCCAACAGAACCGCGTTTCCGATGCGTTCACGTCGAACCGATCGACGGAAAACATATTAATAATACAGTAATATATAATGCATACAATATTATAATATATTATATACATTAACAAATTACACACATCGATGAAAAGGCTAAACGTCACGTCTCCAAATTCTATACGTGTTATAATGAAATTATTGGGATATATTGTTATAATATATAATTTTACGTGTATGGAACCGAATAAAAACGTGCAATTATACTTAGTGTTCTAAGATTACTGATGAAAAAATTGTTTAAGATAAATATTATCAAATAGAACGCAAAGAACTAATATTATCTTCATTTGGAAATACTCATAAACCATAATTTAGTTTTGGCTTAACGTAATATATATATATATATATATATGTATGTGTGTGTGTGTGCTTTATCGTACTCATCTTATTTTGCCGTTCGATGTCTTTTCTTGTACTAAAAATTTTTTTATAAGTGTTTCATTCAATAAAAATTGACAATTGAGATAAGATAATTTTCAGTCATTGGTAACAGGAAATATAATTTTTGTCTTAACTTAATAACGTGGTACGGATACAGATATGGAATATATTATTAATTGTGTGTTTTGAGTAATAATTTCATTATTTCTGTAAATTCGTGTGATTTTGAAAAATATTTGAAACATTAAGATACAACGTTTTTAACGAATATAGTACCTAGGCGATGAATTGATTGACTATGTTATGTTATAGTCTTTGATTAGATATTGATAATCACGATTCGATCAATATTCATGACATAACATCAAAATTGGAAACATAATCGTCTACATGCATAATATAATAATGTTTATAATTTATAATGCATAAGTATATTATTCTATCGAAGACCACACGGGTAAGCAAAAAAAAATTTACATTTCGTATCCGGTCACGTTTGTCGAAACATTTGACGAAATCTATTTCGTAAAATGTGTACACGCATATGTATATAGTATCGTATTATACTATTATGGTAGCAAGTCCGGATGGTTAACGATAGCAATATAATATGGCATTGTGAACACACCGGACCACTATTAGATCGAAAGGAGATAATTTGCAAAATGCGTTTTATAGGCGCCTTAAATTACCATAAGGGGTATCGTGGCTGAGCGGGCGGCTGTGTTTCATTTTCATAACATTGGTTCGAACCAGATTGATAGCGGTTTCGCTTTTCGGGCAGGAACACCGTTCAGAGAGGAGAAACTGTGCCCTCTCCCCTCAAAACACGGAACAACTGCTCCAAATACGAGTTACAACGAACTTCTCCCTATCACATACATAACACAATACGCCCCGCGAGCTAATGTGCCTAGTTGCCGAACCCCCTCCCCCATCCCCCTTAAAATATTATAATATTATATAAAAAATTAAATAACTGCATAAATAATTAGTTTCCAAGTCAGTGCGATTTGGAGGCGTATCTAATATGTGCCTAGAATTTTATAATATTATGATAATAATATAAATTTATATATTATTATACAGTTGCGGTAACGTGAATTGTTCTATACTTAAATATTCGTATCTTGTAGGTTAGTGGGTTATAAACGGCAATTTCGTACTCGTGCTGGTTATTTACCGCAAATACTTGTATAATATTGAAAATAATGTAGATATATATATATATATATATATATATATATATATATATGAATAATTAACAATGCAATCGATTGTTTTCGGCTGCAAACAGTTTTAACGAGACGTGCGTGATACCATTATCATAATATAATATGTTTCTACATAGACGAGATATGTAAAAATATAAAATTCTATAATGGTTGGCGCGTTATTTGATAAATATTTATTCGAAATCGACAACATTCGATTGATAATATTTATGTATTATTATTACATTAATAAATTATGAGTACCTCTGCTGTGCGGACGGTGAATAATGTGCACCAGCCATTAGGAGAAAATAAAATGTAAAGGTTAAAAATATGTTGAGATCGTTTTTCTGCGTTTGTACAATAATGTATGTATAATAATATCTATACCTATATGCACGCGCGATAATGTCATTAATGTCATTATTATTCCAAGGTCTGTCGTAAAATCATGTATAGTGATTGTTAAATATAATAATAATGTTTGCTTTGCTCGGGATAGCGCGGCAATCAGGTTTATTTTTATTTTTTTGCTAACCGTATACTTGCCTGAGTTTCGAAGTTTCCTGAGGGAGAGATTTTAATTTGTTTTTACACAAACCCTAATGGGAAGTTCCCCGGCGCAGCATTCAGCGGGGACTGAAAGGGAATTCAGTTAGAAAAGGGTCCTCGACGTGAATAACAATACATATTTCGCTCTCTTTTTCTCTCTCTCTCTCTCTCTCTTTCTCCTCCCCTCTTAGCCACCCTCTCTCTAAACTCTCTACGATAATAATACGATTAATTAAAAACGAGAAAATAAGTCGAACTCGTTTTTATTTTTACTTTTTTTCCATCCGTTGTTTGCAAATTAAATTTTTATCTCGGCGATATCGGCTGCATACGTACGTTCTATAAATATATATATTTTTATTTATTTAAAATATAGGTTCGTAACGTGTACGCAGGATTTTTTTTTAAAGTACTATACGATTTTTTTACACACAGTACATGAGATTATTGAACATACAGTCGAAGTGATGAATTTAACGTAGGTAATATGATAAAAAAAAACTGTATTGATAGTTTATAAATTGGGTCCCTTATTCTAGATTCAATTAAAACGAACATAATGAAATATGGGAGAATGATATTATTATCATATTTTAACAAATTATTTCAATAGAATTACACTAGGTTTTAACTATGTCTAGTTATAACATACAATTACAATTTGATTTCCGTATAATATTATATTACATAATTCTGTATTATAAATTATAATACAATTATGTTACTGTATTGTACTATAATATATATAAATATGAATTATTTAACACTTTAATGTTACAGTTTTACTATTTATCAAGAGTATTCTTAATTACCATTATAAATTATACGCTTAATGCTACAAGTTTCCAACCATATATATATTTTTGTTATTTCATAGAGCTAATACACTGATTGACCTGATTGTAGTTTAACTGTAACACATCTACGTTTAATAGTTGCTGTAATACCTTATTGGAACATGCATGCCAAGTAATTTAATCAAAACTGATCGCGTGGTCTCTCTGATTCAAAAATTCTAACGTATCTATTGAAACTCACTAGAAACAGCGATATCAGTGTACTGCTTTATTACAACTATTGGTCAAAAATCCGAAGGAAATCATCGGTGATGGTACCTATGTAATGAATTCAATATTTTGAACATCACATGTAAACTAAAACAATAAATTAAAATGATATAATTGCAATAAATAACCGTGAAACGATTACTTATCTGCACGTCGATAACCAAAATATCATCACGCTGAGTACAGAAGTACTTATACAGATGTGTTATTATAATTTGCAAAAGCTCGTGCTAATGACATGTGATGATAAAAATAATAAACGCTATTCCGGTTTCGCGTTCTTGCCCAATGATAACATTCAGTAGTACATACTACTTCGTTATAAACCTATTTTACGCGCGCGAATTATTCGGCATTAACTGATCAGTGTGTGATCTCGGTTTTACAATAAATTATAATCGTCATCTATTCAACTTCGCGACAAATAGTTTCATATGTTTATTAATTCCCGTCCGACGCGGTCGTGTCGAAACCTATGAATACATGCAGTGACTATACAACAATCATAAAAATGTATAACCATTCGCGGTGTTTGTAAATATTATCATGCGTTTAGCCGTAGGCATAGACAACATGTAGTAGGTACACTGTCCGCAGGTATACACGGATCGTCGTTAATAAATTAATTATCATTATAATATGATGTATGGTATAAGTACATATATATGTATAAACATCACGTGATCTGCAGACTTTGGGCAGTCGATTTTCGATTAGGTCCTATTACTCTTGAATATACTCGCA
Organism: Chaitophorus viminalis; assembly: GCA_025469195.1. NCBI lineage: Eukaryota > Metazoa > Arthropoda > Insecta > Hemiptera > Aphididae > Chaitophorus > Chaitophorus viminalis. The sequence continues at coordinate 34,320 of JAIPRK010000939.1, forward strand.
ACCGTCATGTTATTATAATTTACATAATATTAATATTATGATACAAAGGTGCATAACTAACTATGCCTAACCGCTCATCACCTGTTTCGACCGTCCGCCGCCGCCGCCTTATGGGACTTGGACGCGATAACGATCTGCACTGCGTGGACGACAGGAAACCGTTATACGGCGGCCACCGTGCTTAATATTATATTTCGTTTTCGCGATTTTCTCGTCGGCCACACCAATACAGATGAGTGATGTAAAATGGCTAATCTCGTATTATTGATTACGTATAATTTTTATTATAATCGGCCCGATAAGAGAGTAAGGCTGCCACGTGCTTTGTGGTAAAGGCATTTTTACCAAAAAAAAAAATAAAAAAAAATAGAGTGGCAAAAATACGGTCGCAGTAGGATACGACCAATTTTGGTTTCTGCACAATCTTATACTTTTTCATTGAACCTATATTTAGTGGTGTGTCCAGCACGAAATATTTGAGCTATATACTTGTATTATACATATTTGAGGCTCTATTCGTTATGGTGTTCAGTATCACACAGGGAAGATTAAATTAAATACTTACTAATAGCTATCATCTAAATTAATGCTGATACACAATATTATAGATTCAATTTTGGGACACACAATATTATAAGATGAAATTATAAGACATACAATATTATATTATAAACTTTTCGCAAACTTAAAAATAATCCTAAAAAATTAAAGGATAAGGTTTTACTAGAGTTTTAAGTACTTACCAACATTTTTCTAAAAATCTGTGTCATAAAAAATTTCTATTTTGGATTTTTTTTTGTTTTTTGACAAACAAAAATTTTAAATTTTAAAATTCGGATTAAAAATATAAAATAAAATTGTTTAATACATTTTTAATGTAATGCAGGATAATTTATCGAAAAAAAAATGAAAGATAATGTATGGAACAAAAGTTATTGAATTTGTCTAATCGTCCTAAGATACCTTTAATAATCGTAATTATGTGTATAAATTTTTGTTGTGGGAAAATAAAAGCAATAAACTAACAAAACATTAAATAAGTCTCATCAACAGCATATTGTGCATACCTAGCGAGAATCCTGTCTGTGAATGTAAATAAATAATTCGCGAAAATCAAATGCAAAACATAGTGTTTAACACTATACACTCTATAGTCTATAGTATATAAAGTATAATTATTATTATTATAACATACTATGAAAAAAAAAAAAAACATTACTGTTAAAATACTGCAGTTCGGCCAATAATATATATGTATATATAAATAGCCATCCCATGCGAAGTGTGTATACGTTACGCACAACTATTGTAGGTACGTGCATATATTATAATATTGTATATGTATAAGAATAATATGCTTAAGCGTTTTCGATGGTTTTGATAATAATAATCATTAATAAAGTTAATAACACGGTCGAACAAGAAATTTAATACATGTTTCGTCCTTCAAGCCGAAATCCGCATCAGTGTTAAATTATAAATGTCCTGAGGTTAAACAACGAGATACAATCAAATGTGTTTTTTTTTCTGCTATATACATTATAATATTATCTTGTGCCACGCACGGTGCGTACGGATACAATATACAATATTATATACCACACGGCGTATGGTGCGTGTGTGTCTGCGTATGTGTGTACGTTTGTATGTCCTTTTGTGCGTGTATGTGTGTGTTTACGAGTACGTCCATAAATATTTTATTCTAGTGTGAGCCATGCGATGGGGTTAGATTGTGTTGGGGTTGGAATGGGTTCTCCTGTTCTTATATAAGATGTAATTTTTAGAGTCAAGATGTCCTAGGGGGTTGAAGTACTACAAGCGGACGCAGACAATTTAGCACTTGTACCTTATGCGACCTCCCCGTCAGTCACCTTCGGGATCGAAGAACTTCCTACGGGAGCAGTAGAGATTACTGTGTAGCAGTAGTGGATTTTCAACATTTTTTTAGAGGGGGGGGGTCCTGAAAAATGATATGTATTTCTAACGCATACCACGTGTCTAAATTAATACTCAATTGAATCATGGAGACATGGAATACAATCTGTATAATATACAGGTATACAGCCAATCCGTCAATTATTGTCATTATGATAAAATTGAAATAAAACTAAATATGTATAATATAAATATATAAGATTACATCGGTGTCTTGGGGGCCCAGACCTCATGGATCCTCTCCCCCCCTCCCGTAAATCTGCCACTGCTTACTCTGTAATACAACTGACTAATTTGGGGCTCTAAGAAAAATCAGAGGCAATAGTATTTACATTTTACACATAAACATAGTACTTAAAAACGAACTTTATACGTTAAGTTTGGTAAGGTTAAGTTTGTTTTACCTGGAGGCGCTGAATTTGAATCCAAACAGCTGGTGGGCAACGGTACTTGCGCAGCCTTCGGCATGGCTCTCCGGCCAAGGAAACCATATCATCCTAGCAGTAGACCACACCGATCTACTGTAGCGCCTAGGACTGCAGGTGAAACTGTACTGCTGCGGCCGCGCGTGTCGAATGCGTACGACGAACATAATTTATTGTGTTTTGTGATCAAATGTACATGAAACGAATTCGTAACAATATGAGCATCGCATAGAAAGCTTTGGAAATGCGAAGTGCAACGAAATCCTATAGTTCTAGTAATAATAGTAATAATCATAAAGGAAGAGATGATAATATTATTATAATGTTAATGATAAATAAATGTTGCCGTTCATTTTCCTGTATTTACCGAGAAACTCCGACTTCATTTCGTTATTTTGTGGCTAATCACACACTGTTTATGTATGGAAAACTAACTGTATTCCAATTTGCTTTCAACAGAATAAATGAGAAAAAAATTAAGGATGCCTCAACTCATAATATGCATATCAATTGAAGTCTATTTGTCAATCTTAATTTCACCGCGTCACAGCAGCATATATATATATATATATATATATATCTAAGATACATATCCACATGTCCACAACATGATGCTAAAGCATTAGTTTTTTCTTTATCTCAAGAAAGCGTATTGTATATTCATTGGGTTCTTTTTGACTTGGTTATTTCAAACGACTTTTTCAATTCTCCCCAAATACACATTATTTTTGCTCAAAAACATTAAAATACTAAATAGGTAAGTTGAGAATATAAAATGAAAACTCTCTTGACATTTCAAAAATTTATATTTAATAACGCTTTAAAACTGCAACCTCCTTTTTTTGTCAACATAAATTTAAATAAATATAAAAATCCTAACGATTTAACGTTTTTGTTTCGTACTTAGATATATTATATTTGCTTAAAAGCTCTCCTCATTAGTATTTTAAATTCAATGAATCGTAATAACAAATATAAAATATTTATTTTTTTTTTCCATTAAGCCGCTTTTTACATTGTTCAACTGAATTCTGAGTACTTCCAAAACAGAAAACAATTTATTGTAATAATCGATTCAGAGGATGTCATGTTCATCGTCAAAATAATGTCATAAAAAGTATATTATATTAATTATTTTCGAAAAAACAATTATATGTTAGTGCAGTATAAGTTATCAAGCTTTGAACTAATTACAGTAAATGGTATTATAGACTATAGTTAATGCATTTTACGTATTAATTTCATTTCACACACAATATTAGGCTGCTGTTTCAAAAGACCAAAAGACTGTTTGAAATTTCATCCATATATCCGTTTAACAGTATGTGAATTTAAACAAAAAACAAAACTATAATAATGTAAAGTACACTAAAATGATTTTTTTTTTTTAACAAAAATAAAATTAAAAATAAAATTGATTTCACCGCACATATGTTGTATTTTTCAAAAATATATTCTTATAGGTAAGCATAAGGCATCGCGCTAAGTGTAACATGTTATCATTGTGGCTTTATACATATTTGCATTACGGGTGCATTATTTATTTGAATTACAAAATCAACCCAAAATGAATTAGCTCAGTCACCAAATGTCCTTTTTAATCATACAATATTATACCACGGAACGCCAGCGTACATTATTAAACCCACAATAATGGGATCGGTCGGATCGGGAATAACGTAACAATACAAATAATGATAATAATAATAGTATGTAATTATTATGGCTGTTGGGAAATGATACGACATTTTATTCACGTGAGTTTGATGCTATTAGAAATTAGCATATGCATATATTTTATTGTTAATCAATTTAGGAGGGCAAACCATCCCGAATGTTTGGCGTACAAATTAAATTATGACTGCTCAAGTGGTAATTTTAAAACTATATAATATACTGCATTGCATACACACGGTGCGTGTTGTACACATAAATTTGCACTTGCTTTCGCGTTTTATAACGTTATACCTATTACATGACGATATTATATTATTTTATACCTACTCCATAGTAAATATAACGCTTATACTTCGTCGCAGACGGGATGACTGCAGTTCTTACGACACTTTGTTGTGTTAGTGTACATGTCATTTAAGCTTAGGCAAACATATTCAAGGAATCAAATTTCATGAAATTTTACTGTCCACCAAGATATTAAGTTAAGTTTAACTAAATATCTATTACGCGGTTTAAGAAAAAATAAAAAAAATAAAAGTTTTCATAAAATATTTGAAACCAAATTTTTATATTAACCGTATTATTACTAAAATTATTCATTGTTATTCTGTGTAAATATTAGATTGACATTATAGTCCTATTGGCTATTATAGAAGTTGATTTGTAATAAAAATAAGTAATAATAATACCTACTATATTATAGTAGTGCACAATAAAACGCGTACGTTTACTTTTCAAGACTAGACTTATGCGGGTGTCTTATTTTTATAAGTATTGTTTTAGATTATGAGTATTTTTACCATGTGAGTATTTATGTTTAAATCAGAATAACAATGAACTGCTTATAACATAATATTGGTAAAAACAATTTTGCAGTTCAAAACATAGTAATAACGTTTCAATGTTTTATTATTTGCCTGTCTGTGGGAGGAAGGGAGGGGTATAGATTATGATGTTGTACAATTTTATGAGCGATTTCTCGGTCATTTATATTTTTTTCTCGTGCGCTTTAAAACCGACAGCAGTCTGCATTGGATTCCGATTATAAACAGCCCTACGGTGGCGATATATATATATACATACATCATAATGACCGAAAAGGTTTCTTGGCCGGCGACACCAAAGTCAAAAGTATAGCGCATTATTAATACTATTACTATGCTATTATTATCATTATTATTATTATTACTACTACCGCATAATATAATACGATCGGGTCTTCGTACTACACGTGCGTCGGTTGCCGAAGCCAAAATGTGCCTATAACCGAAAATCAAACCTATTGTCTATACCTATCTTATGACATGCGCCCGCAGCCATTGTGCGTCAACACATTATAATACGTACCACGACTGTTCGGTACGCGTTCGTCGTAAGTATAGATATAATATATCTAATAAGTAATAATACATACGGTACCCATATTGTAATTTTATTTTCATTCACGACACGCAACACGCTCATGCTGTTCAAACTTTCATCCTTATTACCTATTATATGTCGGATTAGGTTAGGTTAAAATATTCTGATCCAACCGAATACAATACGTATGATATACCATACAGTGAACCGTCCAGTCATGTGTACGTCTGAAACTATAATAATTGGTTCGAGCACGTTCGAGTAAGTTGTGAAATATATATAAATATTATGGACACCTATATGCGAGCAGAGCCAGAGAAGGGAAAGGAAAGCGAAAAACGTTGATCCATATGAAATGTGTGTTATAAAATCGACAAAAAAATAGCAATCCATTTGGACACGGCATTTATAGTTTACTGCTTAACGCGGTTTTTTCACTTGCAGTTGACGTCGAAAAATGTGTTCTTTACGTCAGATGATTTTGATTGTAAAAAAGTAATTACGCCCCATACTGTTTGTGGTAGAGCTGCAAAACTTTTATAGTATAATCACAATATGCGCGTGTGCCCTTTGAATATATAGGCTTTGAGAGTTATATGAATAATTAATTCTGTATACACAAAAAATGGGATGGATTTTTAAAAAAGAAAACTTAATTTAAAAAATCCAACGACGCGTTCATAATGTATAAGAATTAAAACAATAAAATCTAAATAAACTTAACATTTTCAGAAACAGTCGTTCGTTTCTATTAAATAGCCGGTAGTATATCATCCTATTTATATACACACACAAAAACATTTATATTTTATATACAAATGTATCATAGTTGATGTAATAAAAAGTTAACTTTATTCTATGGCTATCTTTATATAGTTTCATTTTTTATTATACTTCAAGTACGAGTTATTTCGAGTTATTTTCCAACTCTGTCTTTGTATTGTATAACACTATAACTTATCCGTATTTAACTTAGTCATCCCTGCATGCGACCCATCCAAAACAGTCGCTCACCCGACGTGCGAAAAATGTCTGCTTTTTCTGGCTTTTTATTATATTATGAAAAACAGAATTTAAAAAATCGGTTGGGGATTTCATAAGTTATTCATTCAACACATTGTAAGGATGAAAATAAAAATGAAAAGTACATATTATGGTATATATGTTTGTATACCCTTATCAAATGATTGCGTTTATACCAGCATAATATAATGTAATATGGCTTAAAAAATTAATAGACTTTCGTGGGGTACTTGATATTTGTTGAATTAGAATTCTCGTCCACATGTTTAGCTGTAAAATCGTAAGTCACAGATACATATTTTGTGTGTACACGTCGTTTATAAATGAAGAATATTGATAGGGAAATAGGAAACAACAAATAAGATACCAAAACCATCATAATAAAATCATATTTAAAGATTATAATAAAATTCGTATTTTTACAAAATAATAGGATATCTTCTTACAGAGTATTAAATGAATGTTTAAGACTAGATACACTTTATAACCACGAATACCTATACATGACTGTATAGTGTTCTCACTTGAAATCTTACCACATACGTGGTATAATAATGGTCTAATCACGACGACGCTTCATCATTCCGCGGTATCGCGCGGTTCGTTGTAGTTTATTTGGTTGTTTTCGATCGACAGAACGTTTTATTATTTTCCAATTGATGTATCGAAGTCACGAGTATCTACACAGGAAATAGCGAATAAACTGCGCAATCGTAGGAAACGCTAGCTTATGCAAAAGTTAAAACGTTTCTCATCATTCGATCACGACGACTGCAACGATATTACTGCGTGTATATTGGAAACGCGATATTCTATTCGCACACAGCGCGCGGTATTGGTAAATAACTTAAATTATAATAATACGTATAATATACGTTTTTGGGCGTATAATATTATGTTGGATGGACGATGTTAAGTGTAAATAATGAACGAAAACGGTGTGTAAACAGCGGCCAAGCGAGTAACCCGACCGGCTGCGACGAGGAGGGCGTGCGAAAAATAATATTGCTCGTGGCGAAATCCGCCGCAAAGACAAACACAACGTCATCGCTTGTGTACATACATATACAATATTATAATGTGTAGAGATGCTATATTATGCGAAGAAATAATAAAATATGAAAAAAAAACGTTACATTTATAGCAGCAGCAGTCGACCATAGTTACTATGCCACATGGCAATTTAAACCCAATAATGTAATAGTATGTAATCAATACAACTAAAACCGTGACATTAATTTTCGATTAACTATTAGTAACTTTTTTTTATAAGCCAATAAAGTCCAAATTCGTATGAAATATGTCAAATACGCGATAATTTACAAGCTATTTTGTAGTATACGTAGTATATTTATATTTTATATGATAAACCTAGTCACCATTGTATTTTGTGGTAAGGGAACCACCCACCCCCCAAAAACTTTGAAGAAGCAATTGCTCCAAAATAATATCTTTGCCACGCCACTGCCTTCTATTAACGGGTTATTGATGATTTTGAGAATATTTGCGAGAGTTTTATTTGTACTTTTCAAAGTACGTACTTTTTGTGTTTTTTTTCTTGTGTATACTTTAATCGCATTTATCGACATTGCGAATCGTTTGCAGGTTTCTTATACTATAAAATGTCGGTTAAAATATTTCTTGTACTATATAATACTATATAGGTACGTTTGATCCCATCTATTGAACTATTTGTTAATTAATTTGTTTTGCATTTTTCCCAATTTTCCAAAGCTATGGCCGTCGGAATACTGTAATGGGTCTTAATAGTAATAACGTTCACGTTGTCGTAGGTACCCATGTATAATACGTAAAAAAAATTTAATAATTACATTCCACGTGGATAGCACGAGGTTAGGCGGCGGTACAGCGATTACGGACGACGAATTTTGAACAACCTGCATGGGAACAGAAAAAATAATAAATAATACTAATAATAAAACGATAAATAAAAGGAGAAAACACGAGTGGTATATGTAAAACAGGTAGTTTTTTGATATTTATTTGGGTATAGTTATCATGTTATTCTCTCAATCATTTTTGTGTATTTAAATCGATACCGGTTCGCGTAGTATAGCTTAGAAATATTATCATCCCACTCGTTTTACTTTACACTAAAATAAATCGATGTTATTCTTGTACTATAATATACGTTAGAATGCATATTTTGAGCTTTAATGGTCTGGCCGCAGGTGAATAATTTGTTTTGCGCTTTTTGCCATTACCGAAACCATGGCCGTCGAAGGAATACCGGTACGAATGTTGATATTAATAACGTGCACAGCATTGTAGGCATCCATTTGGAGATATAATATTATACACGGCGTGAACAAAATATTATAATTCCACGCGGAAACTTTGGCTCACGCGGTGGCTACAGCGGCGGTACAGCGGTAACGGGGACGACTATATAGTTAAAGAAATCTGTGAAGGAATAGCTATGATAATATAGTCATAGTAATAATAGTCATAACAATAATAATAATAATAATAATAATAATAATAAAAACTATGTATAATAATTTAATAATATTATTGTAACAGAAGGAGAAAACAGTAGCCGTGCTCCTGTAACAGGTGGTTATTTAATATTTATGCGGGTAACGTAGCAAGGCTCCGCAGTCAAGGTCTCCGTAACAAGTGGACCGTCCAGCGGTGGTGGTGGTGTCGCTGCGCGCGAGTATACTCTCTGAGATGACGCAACAGAAAGCCGCTGAACCATATATCCCATTTTCATGAATATTATCGTCTTCGTCGACGACTTCGTTCAAGTCACCCGCAGTTGCCGTATCATGGGGGAGAAGGGGGCACCGGAAACGGCGATGATCAGCGAGAGACATCGACGCGATCAAAACTACCGGAGGCGGCGGGTCCACGTTTTACTATTGCACGTACAGTACCTGGGTAAAACTGTATGAATGTATAAAACGTGTAATTATTGTAAATGCATACACGTAAGAACAGCGGTATGAATGTGGCCCAAGATATTATGTTTACCCGATTTTTCATGCGGCGTATTTTGACGTATTCAACGTATAGAAAATCCTAATAATCACGCACCATTTTATTGATATTATGATTATGATTATTTCGACTATCGCGTCGTACCACGATTATACAGAACTTTTTATTATCTTTATCTTTAATCGTGCGTCATACCGAGAAAAATGTGGGTTGATTAATATTCTCGTCAAAAAATTATCAAAATATTCAATAATAATATATTATTAAAGTCTCCGTGGATGTCGATCGACATCTAGACGTATAAATTTTATATGGTTTGAAAAAACCAAACTGCAGGATTTATATTACTACACACCTGATTATTGGGAAAAATAATTTACCAAAAAATTTTCCAAAATTGATTTTTTCGAAACTATTTTCAATACAGGTTTAGTGTAAAATTAAAATATTATGTAAAATTTTTAATTCTTTCGGTGACCCAATTCAAGGTCCCTAACCTAACCGGTAACTCGATAGGTCGAGAAACGCTATTGGTACCGGCTTAGATGATAAATGATAAATAGTCATATGGGTACCGCGCTAAGATAACGCTGAGGTTAGTATACCTAAATTATTATCACAGCAGTCGGCGGGTGAGTCAGAGTTACTACTATACTACAGCTACACCGAGTCGACGTACGTGCGTCGTAGCAATATTGTAATGATTTACAGCGGTTAAAATAGCACACGAAATAATCTACGCGTCGAGGAAAAATGTTAGATATGTTAAATTGCTAAAATGCTTCTACGAATATGTTAAATGGTAAAAAAACGTCTACCTATGTGTTGTGTACTTTTATTTCAACTTTTTGTTTCTAAACCGCTTCTCTACTTTTATTTAAATTCTAATTGAATCAAACGCGAATTTTTTCGTAGTATTTTCGATTATGATCAATTGGCACCGGTCCATTTACACATTTTTATGCATATTTATATTTCATTTAAATATTTAATAACACGCAACGACTTACTCGAAAATATTAATGTTCAATTACTTATTTTTATTGCGTTTATCAATGAGTGTGTTTTTTTCAGAAATGTTATTAGAATATTTATTTAATCAACTCGTCATCTTACATTTTGGCGAAATAATTTTTACAGAAAAATTGCGTATATGAACTGTATAAATGGTTAACCATAACATTGAAGCGTACCTTACTCAACATTAATGTGGTATAATGACTTAAGGCAGTAAAACATATCCAAGATTTCTGCAGTAATATTATTGAATCAACTATCTGAAAAACGTTCCTATGTATTATAATTTATAATATTATTCTAAGCTCACATATATGCACCATCTAGGACAGATTTCGTATCTAGGCCTACTCAGGTACAGGTTGTGAAAACATAAAAACCAGATAAAAGAAAAAAGTGACTCCTATAACTTCCGAAATTTGGTTATGATGATAAACTCACCTATTATACATACATATATATATATACGTACACAACGTGTCGTAAAACTAATCAAAAGACGTGCATGCGTGTGTGTGCGCGTGTGTGTGTACATTATATTACATTATGTGTGCACGCGGGTGTGTGCGTGTACGCAACCAAAACTCCGTGTGACCGGAAACCGATATACACACGACGGTATGCGTATAATATATACCTTGAACGTAAGTTCTTACCCGTACCTATATCGCTGCGGTTTCCTGGATCGGATGAAAGTATCCGTCCGAATATCGACGGAAGTCACGGTTAGGTTATATATATATATACGACTATATGTGTAACACGGACTCACGCTTACGTAAAATTATCATCGTCATGTGTCAGTGTGTGTGTGTGCGTGTAAATATATTATGTATATCGTGTACATCGCGTCCTGTGCCGTCGTTGGACGGGCGCGTCCTCATAATATATACTATATACTTTGTCACCGTATCGTGGTTTGCTGTTTTTAGCCTGTAGCTAACGAATACATACATACATAGTGCATTACGAATTACGATTCATGGCGTGTCGTAGCCTCACTTGTACTTACATACTGTTCACGTTCGTTTCGCCTGCGTATCATCATCCGAAAACGCGCGGTGAACCGAAATATTCGCCGAATTTCAATTCCCAAAACAGTTTCGTATATTTATCATGTAATATATTCTACGATATTGTATTATCACATGTATCTACATCACAGAGTCGTAGACACATTTTTTCTACTATTGATTTTTTTTTTTTTTTTTGACCTACAAATTCTTTCCAAAAATGTGTTTTCGATAATAAGGAGTATACAATCGTATTTCACGTGACACCAGCTGTTTCGCGATTATTTTCATTTTTATTGGAAAATGTCCTGGTTTTAAGTTTCTAAACACAATTTGAAAATACTTTATATTTTCGGATATTCTCGCACGTATGTCAGTTACTAGTTCCGGTTGTTGATATTAAGTATTCATTCCAGCCCGTATTGAAACATATTATAAAAAATATCAGAATATACTAATTGCAATACAGTCTTACTTGAGAGTATTAAAAATAAGCACGCAAATATGAATACTTTATTTTACAAACTTAGATATTGAGGTTTATTTAGGTTTCTAAATATTACCAAATAACACTATATAGTTACCAAATTTATGTTAAAGTTTACGTGGAATCAAAGTGTATTTTATAAAATAGGTACCTACATTTTGAAACCAGAAATATGCTCGCTGAGTGTGCTTCCCCAACTAGTTTTTTTCCTAGTTTTAAAATATGCAATCAGAAATTGTAACCAGCAAATAAAAACTCGTAGCTTTTAGATTTTCTGAAAACACCAATTCGCAAGCATGACACACTGATACGATATTATATCCGTGTAACAGCGCTTGATCAGTCACCGCAGCGGCGCTGTTCCGGATATACGATTTCACAAAAAGGAAAAAAAAATTATCTCCTCACGCATAGCATTTATTCGATGGAATAACAAACTCGTTGTTGTGATGGATTTGCACTAAAAATTTCCTCTTATTATACGCGATCGTTTCATTAACTCGATTTGCATTTTTCCGTTTTAATTTTTAAATTATACATACTGGACGAACGCGTTCCGTCTGGCTTCACTCTTTATTTTAAATCTATAATTATGTAGTACCGTTTTAAACAATACAACTTTTAATGTTTTTTATTTCACATTTTAAAAACCGAAACGCTAAACAAAAAAACCTGGAGCGCAATTTTAAACTCTAATACTACGAAGGTATTATACGTAACAAGTAATAACTAATCAGTACACGGGTCAGGTGGGTAATATTTTAGTCTATATTATTATATCCACTCGCGTATATAATATAGACACTGTTTACTCAATGTTACACCGTTTACGACCGACAGTCGCGCCTAAGATAATATTATTATTTTATCAACTTCCTGGGTGGATACGACATAATTGGATATCGTTCATTTAACCAACTCGCACAATATAATATTATAGTTTTCAGCTATTGCATACGGACATTGTAAATACTGTATTAAAGCGAACTTTTGGATTAGATTATTATAAGCGAACGGATACCTTATTAACTTATAAATATAACATGATTTGTGATCGAAATATTATATTAGCATTTATCTGTATTGTTCAACTCTTGTGCTATAATATAATATTATGTTTGTACTAGTATATTTCCAATTATTGAATGCCTTGAACGTGCCCTCAGTGCTTGGTTAATCCGTCAGAGAGCATTGGCTCCGTAAAAAGTGATTTTTCTGATGCTATAGTAAGTAAAATGAAGAAGTATTTTCTTTTGAAGTTCTGGGTTAGAAAGCGCTGCTTCATACTAAACAGAAGCATGTTCAAGAGAAAAATCATAAACTCACTAGCCTGTAGTATGATATTAGTAATTTCGATTATTTAACGCATATTTTAGAGCATATAATTTTTAATTAAAACGTGAAACCAACGATTCCGATGAACTTTTACAGACAGCGAAACATCATACCCATAAGCTTGGTCTGCTCACAAAATATTTTTGTGCCTAAATTGTTGTCAAAAAATAGCAAATAGTTGAATAAAATATTTACACAATTCCCGGGGCAAATTAATAAGATGTAGAAAATAGTTACTGGGTTCTGGTGCAAGAGACCTTGGCAAGTGGATCGTGTTTATTTGTTTGGATAAAAGCAATGATAAATCACTATATTATGTACTCTTGAATAATTTTGGAAAAAAGAAAGAGATTGAATAATATATAAAATATACCAATATAAGATTCGTGTTGTCGGGCGCTTTATAAGCAGATATTTTATTTATGACAAAAAAGATTTGAAGCCCAGTGATTTATTGAAAATTCATTTCAACCCTTTTGATACGCTGATATACGCAAATCACAACTTATTTGGCCGCATTCAATCTGTGCCACGGTTCGATATGGAATGTCTTCACAATATGATCGCATATGCATCTCCGTCGAAAGCGCTTTATGATAATTTTGTTATCGTACGTTTATCGTAGCCCAGCGTGGCGACGCGCGGCGTATGAATTTAGGTCTTAATTATTATAACGCACGTTATAGCTAGAGCGTGGATAACTTATAGCATGCATAATACACATCGGTCGGAATGGTTTAAACAGCGCGAGGATCGTTCGTCGCGCCCTGGTGAAAAATCCTGTGATAAAATAGCGATGGCTAGTGATACGGCGGCTGCACATCTATATGTAATATATAACAGCGGTGTAATTCGCATTAAATCGCGATCCCCGGAGAAGACTTCTGTACATTTCATTAGTGTATATTTTATAGACGCACGCGATTAACCGCACCGCACGAGGGGATGGAAATCTTGATTGTAGAAAATTAAGTGCCCCCTCACTCACCCAACCATTCCGCAACCGTACCCCATCGAACCCCGATGGCAACGGCCGCTGCCTTATGCGAGATTATACTTATACGTTTATCTACTACACCACTGTACAAATAAACCGTCACAAGGGTTATATTATATTATGTATATAGCCATATAGGGGACGAGGAAGTAAATAATAATAATAATTAGCACAGTCACGGAAATTATATGTGCCTAGACTACGCACATCGATGATGATATTATAATTATTATTATTATTATTATTATTATTATTATTATTATTATTATTATTATTATTATTATTATTTATTACTATTATTACTTATTAGTATTATTATTACTATTATTTTTATTATTATTATTACTATTATTGTTGTTGTTGTTTTTGTTGTTTGCACATGCGGGGGCCGGTCGTTAAACATATGCGACGGTGCGTTTAAAGGGAACGGCTCTCGTATTGTGTTTACGTAGCAGCGAGTTCGTATATATGCAATATATTAATACATGAAGTCGGATGGACGGACGGTAAAAGAAACGTTGCACACGTTTGTATACGAACACTATATACCTGCGCATATATGTATATAACAATAACATTATGGAATATATGAGCTTTGTGTACGGCCGTCGGCGCGTCTGTGTCCTACCATGCCGGAGGTTTATTATTTTCTTTTCGAGCAGATCGATAATAATGTAATATACGTCTACGTCTTATTATTGGTTGGTTTTTTTTTTTTTTTTTGTAACTCGTTTCTATCAGGACTCGGGAGGATAATAATATTCGAACGCACGCGGCTTGTGCTTGAAAAACGCGGTTAACGATCGTAACGACTTGCATAAACTTTTCGGCTGTCATTCGAATAATATTTGATTAAATAATACAATAGGTATACACTATTATAAATATTAGGTACATATTATAATAATCATACTGCATATATATATCTGTGTATTATATTTTAAAACTCATGAATACATAAATTATATTATAGTAGGTATACTTAGTTTACTTTTTGAACGCATCGCTCATCGTTGGGTAATACGTAAAATTACAATTTACAAGAATCGTAAGACACAAACTATATGTATCTATACGGCTATACGTATATAAATAAATATACCAACAAAATAGCAAAATATTCTTTGACGTACACGCCAGTACTGACTACACTGAATATCATTTCGTAATATGTGGTTATTATAGAATCAAGTTATGTTCTAATTTGTTTACTGTTTAGGTACCAACATATATCAGGCTTCGAAGAGTTGAATACAAGATGCATAATATATTAAGGGCTCGGGGATTCGTGAAAATCTCCAAGAAGATGTGGTTACGAGTAAATTCATGAAAATATCAGCGCATATAGAAGTTGTGTGACGAAACTTTGATGCAGACTTATTATACGATTGATTGGAATGAATTAAACTTTGTGAATTAGAGACCAGAACTATGAAATAAAATTCACCAATCGATCTGTGACAACTATAATTATTATTACACACATAAACATAAACACGTATATTATATACATAAGTTTATATCACAATATATCATTATATTATATATTTATAGACCTATTATATCGTCGTGCTCAATTCATTCGAATAATTATCAGACGCAAGTACGAAAACGATCTCATTCGGTCATATTAACAATTTATTACAAAGGTATATAGTACATACAATTTATGGTATATATCACATAGACATTAGTATATACTTATGGGTAACCTATATAGATTGATTGTCGCGATTCAAAGTCCGACCAAAGTCTAATCTAGAGTCCCATATAATATATTATTATTATATCACTATGTACCCGGTTAATCGATTCGTTTTTACTCAACGTACCGTGATCGTAACGGCTAAACGTATTGAAACTAACTTTGAAATAGGCCTCAGCGGACTCGTGTCTCCGGGCGGCAAATAATACTACAATATTACTACAATATACTGTCGCGTTTCAGTCTCATGGAGCAGGTTTGAAACGTGTTGAGTGCACGTGTAAAACGAAGAAAAATATAAAATGAAACCCATAAAAAATATTATGTAAACACATATATTAGCTATATATATATATATATATATATATAAAGCTCTTTCCGTCGGCTTATATTTTATCGCTCGCGCCGACAGTATATTAGCATACAATGCGTGAGATGTGGCGGCGGAGGATCGGTCAAGATTAAATGAGCAGCACGCCGCGGTATATTATGCAAAATATATTATTATGTATAAACATGATGAAAAGCGACCGCCGCGGCGTATTATCGGGTGTATATTATAATATGGAGACTTCGGATTTACACGCAACGACTATCGTTTCCGTCATCGATATAATAATATGATACAATATAATGCGCGTCACAATAGCCAGCTGACCGGTCTGAGCTGTGCGCATTGAGATATTTCACAAAGTCGCGAAAATGTGTGTGTGTGTATGGGGTGGAATGTACAAAAACAGACGGTCTGAGTTTTTATACGTGGGAATCTCATGTTGTTTCTTATATACGTGACATTTGCATAACGTAATCGATGGACGCGATACCGACCCCGACGAGTATGTACAAACATATAATACGTATATGTATATCACATTATTACCTATATACTACTGTCATATATTTTTTGTTAAATTCAATTAATGGGTGATATCATATTATGTAAATTATACGAATAGCGCGCGTTCAATATAAATGTATCGTTTAGTCGACGCGCTTGAGTGTTTTATATATATTTTTATTTTCCACACATACGTCCGTGGTAGACATTACAATAATTCGTTATAATTAAAATGAAGGTACGTCGGCGGCGTATAAGTTGTTGTGCATAATAATTTAGGCGAAACGATATCGCATTTAGGAATATGTATACATCGGGCACATTAATTATGCTGCAACTTCGAAAGTTGCATGTATAATTGTGTGTGTTATTATATTGAAATTGAATTTTATACATTACCCATATTAATTACACATAATAATTTATGTGAGTCCGCGCATGACATGAATCAAACATCTGTTATATATACCCGAATAATATCAATATTGAGTGACATATAAAATAATAGAATGTTTTCATAAAAAGCTTTTCCTAAGTTTTTCATCGCGTTGAATGAATATGTTTGGCGTAAATTGAATTTATCAAATTATACCGAACTGCCTATGTGATATATACGATTTTGTGTTGTAATGAAAACAGTGACAGGAAGGACATTATCCCCAGGGAAAAGAAGTTGCATTAGCCTCCACTTTTCTCTTGATAAATAATATATGTATGTCGTAACCATATCGCGTTATTGTTACCGTTTCGCTAAATAGTAAAGGTTTCAATATATCAATTTTGCGAAAAGAAACTGAAATTTCTCCACTTCACGTAATTACATGATATTAATAACATGTATTTCACGAAACTGATACCTCAACTATAAAACGACGGAACATGTTTCAACTCTTAGATGTCTTAATACCGAAACAATATAACCTTTACTTTTAAAACAAATTTAATGCAGTTACGCGATATTTATTTATTTATTAATATAAACGCTTTTAAGGCTCAGGTATACAGATCAATATACAGTAATATATATGTATATGAATACGACATAAATTATTTTTAATTTTATTTTGTTATCTGTTATAAGTGTTATTAAGAGAATGATGCATCCGCATGACGTGTTTTCTGCGTTTTAATACATGTAAAATGGAAAATATGCGTACACTAATTTAAATTTCATGTTGTTAATTTTTATAGTATAATAAACTTTGAATAATCAAACATTATCTATGTGTGTTGGCCGTTTATTCTGTCATCGATGATTTTATAAAACATAATCTCTTTATTAATTTAAAATTAAGATCGTTATAACTTATTAGTGCAAACTTTTAACTATAACATTTATCAAGGTACTGTTTTACATTTTGTGTACTATATCCAATATTTATATTATACATATCATAAGCTTTACATTTCTTTAATGTATCTGAAAATGTATTATAAACTAATTTATTAATTTATAATATTATGCTGCGCGTTGTATATGGTGTCAGTAAATAATATCATGTCAA
This sequence comes from Chaitophorus viminalis, assembly GCA_025469195.1. Taxonomy (NCBI): domain Eukaryota; kingdom Metazoa; phylum Arthropoda; class Insecta; order Hemiptera; family Aphididae; genus Chaitophorus; species Chaitophorus viminalis. Next base: position 52,603 of record JAIPRK010000939.1, read on the forward strand.
AGTATAAAAGTAATTGTCATCGTTAGCCAATAATTTTTATGTTGGTACGTTCAAATGTTAATTACAGCAACAGATTATCCTGTATACAATATAACATGTGCAATCTTAGTTCTTACTCAAATAACTACTATTGAAAACATTTTTAAACTCGAAGAACCCAACAACATAACAATGCACTGCTTGCTGAACGAATAATAATAGAAATAGAGATTTTACCGTACATAGGTGCAACCATACGGTAGGGGCGTAGGGCTGCAGTAGCTGCGGTACACAATACCTATTACCTATAAATTTATAATAATCCATTCGCACTATGTATTACGCGCGTACACTCCAGACGTTGCAGTTCAACGTATATACCTTACCCGTTAATACACGTAAATAAAACGATGTAATTGTTCGGAAATTAAAAACGTATATTTACATATAATTAATAATTACCGCAGACTCCGCAGTGCAATATTATGTATAATGTGTGTGTACAGACATAGAACGTTATTTTTGCGCTGCTGCTGTTGTCGTTGCCGGTAGTAGGTATAATAATACAGACAGTGTGTACTGTGTATAGGTACGTAATATAAATGTACTTAATCTGCAGAAAGACCAACCTCTGCAGTCTTTTCCATTGTTTTAATGTCTGGGCTATTAATTGTGGCGGTTCATTAAACTTGGCCGTCGCGCGGGCACAGCTAAACGCACGGAAACGGTCGACGTGCGTTTTATATATATACATATTATAATATACAAGTGTATAGGTACAACCCTGCGTATACACACGAGTGTATAACGTATATGTGTGTGTGTGTGTGGTCCCGGCCATGCAGCGTTTCGGTTAAATAATCGTCCCTCCCCCGTCGCCGCACGGGGCGAAAACGAATTTGAAAGTTATGCAAACGGCCTTGGTAATGTTAATAGCTTCAAAAGGTCCGTTATTGTATTACCTTTAAACGACCACGAGAGTATATTATGTATTAATATAATACTATATGGTTTACGATGCGACTTCAACACTCCGAACCTGAAGAATATAGTTATTTATAGTATACTCGATGAGAAGAAAAATGTGTTTGAGTTATCAACGTTTCGGGTTGAATCAAGAATTTACATTTTAGGACAGATCATTCAAATAATACAATCCGTATAATATTCGTTATTATATTATATGTGTATCATATATGGTACTACTACGATTATAACATTTGTTATTTGCACATTACCTGAAAACTCATGACTGATATGTTGCTTGTACTCAGTGGGGGGGGTCCCATGTTTCGACTTCCCCAGAAGAAAAAAAAGGTTCAAAAATCATAAATTTTGGTACAGAGAATTTATATATATATATTTTACTATTTTTTAGATCCCTCCCCACATGCAATTTGAAAATAAGCCATTGTTTGTACCTACTGTGGATAACTATTATGTTATCTGATGACGAAATCAAAGTATAAAATATAAATTTATACTCATAATTGTAAATAACCGAAATGTAGAATTTACTGTAAATATTAATTTAAGTCTGTTGAAAAAATAAGTTTGCAGAAGCACTGCGGCAGCGCGTGGCGTATGTAATGCAATTTGTGAAATATCAAGTAAGTAATATTTTTACAAATACCAAAATAAGTGGTGTAAATTTTGTCATAAAATGTTTATGTATAATACATAATTGTATATGTAAGACATATATAACGGCTATAATAATATTTGAACAAAAGTTTGTACAAGCCGGATTAATGCGTATAGATAACATGTCTGTCTCTACGGCTCATTATTACTATTATAAGTGAATAAAAAAAAAAAAAAACAAGCTCGAATTACAAAATTAGTATTGTCCACCACCACCACCACCGTGCCCACACTCATTTTTCGCGCCAGAACAATTATTTACATACCGTGAAAATCGATTTATCAAAAACTCAGCCGTTTGTGTGTGTATGTGTGTGTGTGTGTGTGTTCGAAATAGAGCGTTTCAAATGACGTTTCAGTAGGTACTAGCTATACTATATACGTAAGTGTACTATGAGAGAACTGTGTGAGTGTACTGTGAGAGAAAATCCTATCCGGGAGACTTTCCGGAGTTCGAGGTAGCGTGACTTCACCGCCCATGCACATACACGATAAATTACACTTCATGTTCCTACGCACATCATATACACACAATGTAATATAATATAGACTTACGAAATAATATCTAGCTCACGATCGTACAAGTTAATACTTTTGTCGATTTACCTATAGGTACACTAATATTATTAAACGCGTACTACACTAATTATTATTACAGTAGCACATGTGGTATTATATTATATATTGAATTAACACGCACGTAGTATACTCATTATATCATAATTTATCTGTCCTGCAGGCTATTGCGATGATATTATATGTACATCCTATATGTACATCATATATATTATATATATGTTATTACTTATTAGATTGAATAAGTATACAGTGCTTACACGAACAAATAATTAGTTATTCATTTCGGAGAGAAAAATTAAAAAAAAAAAAAAATAATAATAATAATAATAATATATATTTATAATATTTACGCCCGCGATTGATTGATATTAATTTGATTCTCCACTCATCGTGTACGTTGTACGTTATTTACATTAGGTATTATTATGAAGTTTAAATCACGCCGGTCGTGCACGTGTGTAAGTGTAGAAGATTATTCAAAAAATTACGCATCGGCACACGCGAGAGTAATAAAACGAAATATACAAAAATGTCAGAAACACACTTGCCAACATTGTTTCGGAAATAATAACGTCATTAATGGATTACTACATAATATTTTAGCCTTTTTGACGTCATATTTTCCATTAGGTTCACTCGTGATACGCGCGCGCGAACACCAATTTTCTTTAGAGGTATTATGAAACACAACCTTGCTAACGATTAAAAATTAATTAAGTTAAAACTTTTTCATTAGCTAATGTAACTATAATTATTTGTATATAATTATGAGTGTCGGACGATCTGTGACTTGGTGTGCATTTTTTTGCAAATCACTCGGGAGTCAATTCATTCATATTTTATTCATATATTGCTCTGCGTATTACTATGTACTTGATCATAGTTCTACACATGTGATTTCTGTTGAAACGGATTATTATAAAAAATTAAAAACCACTATGTGGGTGACTGCACACCATTAATGTCGCTCAAAAATTAAATTTTGAATAAAATACTATTTACATATTTTATTTACTTAGAATATTATATAATATTATAGTATATTATAGTATTTTACATAGTATAATATAAACATGAGTTATAAAGGAACTCATGGACATATAGGGTAAAGTGTTCTAATTAACAATAGTATTACAATTGTGTAAAATTCGTATTACTGGGAAACTATATTTCAGTTTCCTTCATTAACACCGATGAAGTCTAAATTCATAATTATATAGTTTAGTTTTATAATTAACTCTATAATATAGATATAAAAGTGTATATATACACTTAAAGTTTTATATACACACGATTGCGATTGTTTTTGTACATACGTATATCTATCGACAGTCGATTTCCAAATAACAACAATGATAAAAGAATAAATATAAAAACATAATGTAAATCCACTGTAATATCATATAATTATTACTATTACTAAGCTTTTTTCATTGACCCAGCTGTGATCTTCACTCCTCCTCCTTGTGTATACAATGTCAAGTGTAATGCGCCAGAACTGAAATTTTAATTCATTATACGATTATTAGATTGAATTGTTTTTATTTTCATAATGTATTCGTATTTCGTATATATACGTTTGAGTATAATTTGCTTTTGAACTTTCAAGGACTCAATTAATGTGAACAATGTCAAGAAGATAATGAGACACCAAATTTCAAGTACAAATACCTATTTATAACAGTGAGGTGTTGTAGAGGTGCAGGTATCAATATAAAACCGATTTTAGCAATAATGTTGTTTACCGCGTTTTGAATAAATTCTTATTGAGCTTAGCAACAGAGCCACGACATCAATAATTTTAAAAATAACAAATGCTATCCAAACAATGAACTACAGTAAGGAAACTATATGTAGTTGGAACATTTTCCATTTTTGATTCAATTAAATTTACAATAATATGGTATAAAATATTAAAACACAACAATCAACTATGTGTGTGTGTAGGTGTGTAAATGTGCGAAAAAATGTAAATATTTATTGTTATATGTTTTTATATTTATTTTATATTAAATATTATGAATTTTGATTGCAATAAAAAATCAAACAAAGTAAATTCAATGTATACCTAATAAGTAAAATTTACTAATGCATGCGATAAAAAAAAATAATACGTTGATGTATAGTATTATTCTTCTGGTAGTATTATCATTTAGTGTACTATTAAAATTACAGAATTGTAAAAAATTAAGCTACCTAATTAAAAACTACAGAATGATTAAAATTTTATGTAATTAAGTAAAGGGTAGAAAGAAAATATGTATGGTGATTAAAAGTAGTTGAGTGGAATTTCCATAACGGAAATACAAAACAAATTAGGCCGTGACATAAAGTAATTAAACTAGTAAAATTACTTTTTAATATCCAATATACTTTTGTATCGATCAAAAGTAGATTTTATTCCCATTTATAGACTTACATAATACATTGATGCACGTTATTATGTTATTTAATATGATCAGTAATTAATTAATCGATTTAAAACCAAGACTACTACAATTTTTCCACGTCATCATGTCCCTGCGGTTAACAAAACAATTGAGGTTTTTAATAAATCGTACAAATGTGATAACCGAAATCTCTTTAAAATATATAATTTTTTCAGCGCTCATCCGACTGCTACATTGCGCTACGTGTAAAATATACTATAATTAATGACGCGTAGGTACGCGTAATATATCGCGTATGCGAGTTAGTTTTCAGTTTTATATGATATGTTATTATAACATTGTTGTATTCACCCAACTCACAATAAAGCGCTCTACTAAATGTAAATCGAAAAAACAAACACGCTTACGTTTGATAGCTAAAAGCATATATTTTACCGTGTACAGTTTTATTAAAAACAAAAAACAAAAAAAGCCTATAAATAAATACCACAAAATATATTTATGCAGCGTTAAAATATGATATTTGAATAATATATCCAACCGTGCGTCGTTTTATCCGTATATATATATATATATATATATATTGTGCGTTCACCGCATACATTATATTATATTACGTTTAATAGAATAGTGCATGCATATAATATTATGCATCCAGCCTAAACAGTTGTCAAAGGTGAAAACGATCGTCTGGTAGGTAGTGCATATTGTATGTTCATAATATTATAGTGGCAAACCTAACGCGGAAACCAATTTTTCACGCAAAATCTGCATTCCGTTCGACAACGATGACCATATACATAATATTATTATCATAGATACGTATATAAGTTTAGTGCCACCGTGATAATAGCAATATTACAACTCCGCCGTAGTGACGATATTTATCATGTTCGACGTGTACGTATATTGACGTGTACCGCGAAAGTATGGGAATTATAGGCACCAGCTGCACCTTTACGGCGTGGCGGAAAAAAAAAAACCAAGTCAACATGCTCGTGGATGTAGAATGTATAACAGCACGATTTTTCAAAGCGCCAAATGTTAAACAATAATACGATGATGTACAATCGTATGGCCAATATTGTATTTGGTACGCGAACGCGGTGAATTATTACTATATACCGAAACGGAAGCCACGGAGAAAAGTTTGCAGCATCACTGGCGGCGGTGGCGTGAGATATGAACATTATATCATTATTATTATTATTATTATTATTATTATTATTATTCAATGTTTGTCTGCGGAATATAATAGTATTATAGTCGTATATAACGTATATCTGATGAGGATTTAATATTCGAAAAATGATTCATACGAACCGAAGAAAATATATTAAGAAACAAATCTTCGGTCGACGAAAACTATAACATACAATACATTATTATAATATAGTATACATGGTAGTGTAAAAGAAACAAAAAATAAAAAACAAAACAAAAAAAACAAAACTATCATAAATTATTACTGTGCATACATACACCGCGCGCGCTGGTCGTTTTCCCGCGGAGTGAATTATTATACTGCGGTTTACGCTGTCGCACAAGTCGCGATAGTAATAATTATATTTACTATTATAATATTAGGTAAGTATATACCTACTTGATATTATATGAAATTCTTGGTCCCGCTTGCACACGCACTTTGCTAAACCGAAAATACCTATCTCGTTTCGAGTGCCAGTATTATAATTTACCTAAAACGCGTGCACGTGTTATGATAACAGTGAATACCGGCTTTATAAGTCGATTTTATACATTTCGAGCGGTGAAGCCCAAAAGCCCAAAAGGTCAATTTTTTTGGAAGAATATTTTGGAAGAATATTTTCAACTTTTTGAAAGAATACTAGCATCTTATTTTGGCTATTTTAAAAGAATATAATTCCGGCCCCTACTTATTATAATGTTACATATTTTTAAAAAATTATAACCGGCCATCCCCGCATTTACGGACATTACGGAAGTATTATCACACGCATAAATTTACGTACACGTCCGGTTATCTCCGCGAGACTTGCGAATCGTCCGTTTTTATAATTTATTACGACGTGAGTGACAATCATTAATACATTTTATACCCTATGCGGCTGTATTATAATAAACGCGTGTGTACACGCGTATAGCGTATATATTCGTGTAATAATAATAATAACAATAATAATATAGTAAGCATACGATAAGTTGTTGCGCCGCCTCGAGGCGTGTTTATTAACAGCACCGTGGTGGCGGTTGTGGACCACAGCGATCGTCAGGTGTTAATCGCAAGAATAACCTACGCACGAAAAAATTAAAATAAAATAACACCTTAATAGCCGATAATGAATCATGGTTTAGCATAATATTATAATACATAATATTATGTTATTATTGTTATTTACATGACGCATTACGTTTGTAGCAGAGAAGTGGGGACGAGGAAAAAAATATAACACAGCGTATATGTAAGTATACCATGTTATATAATATACTGTTTGTTCGTGTAGGTACCACAACAATATAATATTTATAATGATAACGGTGACATCGACTCGGAGAAAAAAAGTATACAAAACACCATTGCGCGTTTATATACGTATATATTCCATCTGAACTTATTCGACACGAATATAAGCACAGTATACAATATGCCGAACATAAAATATGTATATTTATTTATTTATATTTTATATGTTTCATTAAATATACATATTATACGAAGTGTGCAAGTCCGAGCCGGGAGCTTCAAAACCCATATTCTATCAATAATATAAATTTTCATTCTCTCATAAAATCTGCGTTGATAGATTCCTGTGTATAAATATATACATACATACATTAACATTGTTATGAAGGCTTAACGAACGAAGGACGGCGTATAAAGTTTATATATATATGACACAAACCGTAATCAGAATTGTGAATTTATATTGTCTATAACATATGCGTGTATACGCTCAACAATAATATGAACTTTGTAGACAATTCATAAATCACGCGTTTATATACCTAAGTATAATATATGTACCAACAATAAAACAAAATCAATACGTTAAAATACTGCGGTCGTCAAAACTTTATTGTAATTATAAAATTGAAATCTACAATAAAATAATTAATATAATATATAGGTAGTAAACTGAATGACGCGTTTTTATTAAGCGTTCGCCGAAACCTTAAACAATGATTAAACTTTCAGTATTTTTTTCGTAAAGTTTACCTGTATATTGTACTCTTTTGAAAAAAAAATCTGCATAAAATAAATAAGTTTTAAATTGTTTTTTGTTTTTCATATTTATACTGTGTTTTCCGCAGCCATAGTAGAATTAATTATTTAATTTCAAAAGCATATTGAAAGTCTAAGTTTTTAAAATATAACTTAATATACACCCGTAAAATGTATATTATTCTAAACGTGTTCGACGTCGTCTATTTTAGGTGTGTTTTAGTGAATGGGTGGATCGTGTTTATATGCAGCGAGTGTTCTTAATTAATATTTTTTTTTTATAAAACATCTGTCAGTTGTTTGTATACAGTGATAAATTATATAGTAGACTAAACAAACGATTGCAGGTTGAACTGCATACGACTTTTTTACCATTGAATTTTTATTTAAAAAATTTGATTTTCAAAACTGAAAAAAAAAACAGTTTATTTCAATACTGTGCAAGAATAAAATAGGTCTAAACTAAATCACGTTTCAAACTATATTATTGTAATGCTATGCATAACGCATAACTAGAAAAAAAAATATATGATTATTCGAAAGTAAGAAAAAAAAACTATCTATCAATTTACTATCCAATAATAATTATTAAAATATCCGACGTGTATAAATCTGGCATCAAAAAAAAAAAAAAATAAAAAAAATAATGTAATACATTTATTAAGTTCGGATTATTATTTATAAGCCTTTTTGCTAGATATACATTAATATATTACGGAAAAAAATATTATTCATTTTAGTTTTTGAAAGCTGTTATAATACATTTCAACCACTTATAACTTTGATTCAAAATGATAATTTTCAACAGACACGTTACATCAGGCGATGGTATTTGTATATTAAATTCGCTTGGTTTCACAACAGCGGGAAATATTGTCGAAAATAAATTTAGAACGTTTTATATACTTTTTGGACGGTGGTTTGAAGGTAACCGGTGTCAGTAATCTGTTCAAGGAGTCGGCTTTGCAATCTCTCATAACAACATTACACTACTTCACAAACTCCCACCTAAATCTAGTATATTCTCAGCAGAAACTCAAGCCATTTATGAACCAATCAATTTTGCCAAGACGACCTCCTTAAACCATACCCTAATTTTAAGCGACTCACTCAGTGCCCTACTTGCTCTTCAAAACCCCCTGCCTTCAAATGAATTTACTCAAAATATCCAAAAGATATTAAAATTAACTCAAAATATCGAACTTATGTGGGTACCATCCCACATAGGTATAACCGGCAATGAAATTGCTGATAAAGCAGTTGATCTTGCAATAAGAATTATGCCCCATCCAACAATCTCCGACTTACCTCAAATAACATTAAATCATCCATCAAACATAAAACCTATTCTAGATGGAAAAATTATTGGGATACTATTCCCCCTCTAATAAATTTAAATCAACTAAAAAAGACGTAAAAAAATGGATCCTACCCCACCACTTCAATAGAAGACAGGAAGTTGTCATCACAAGATGCAAAATTGGACACTCATTCTTAACGCATTCTTTTCTCATCGGCAAAAACCCTCCACTCACCTGTGATGAATGAATGCCACACTGACCTTTCAATCTAACACATCATCCAAGACTGTACAAAGTACCAGGACACAAGGAAAAATCTTGAAATACCACCGAATATGGAAGAAGCCCTCAATGAAAATAACAGCACCAAAATCATTAAATTCTTAAATAAAATACAACTTATCAATTCATTTTAACAATGTTAAACATGTATGTAACCATCAATTTATTGTTACAGCATAATTCGTTATTTGTAATCTTTTTTCTTTTTTCTTTTTTTATTCTATCTCTTTTAAATTTAATGTACGTTAGTCTAATAATCCACGATGTTGAAGCCTTATTTCTATTAAAATAAATAAATAAATAATAATCTATAAAAACCATTTCATCGCCCCGTACGCAGTCGACTCGGAAATACCAAACTTTTGCGGTGGACGTATATTATAGTATCATTATCTTTCCGAGTCGAAAACCATTATTCTCTTACACACGTAATGATATAATATATCATGTGTATATCGCGCGAACGCCGAACACTAATATGTGGAAAGATTGGATTTCGGGGGCGTGGAGACCCGCGACGATGAGGATCGACGTAGCGTAGGTGATATCTGAAAACAATCAAAATTTAACAGCACCGGTCATAATTGGTATTTCGATAAGTGTTGTGAAAATGATGACTTATTATAAAAGGTACCTACGATTGTACCGGCTGGGGCCTGACCGTCATTAACTTTATTATTATTATTATTATTATTACTATCGTCATTTATTTTTTTTACTTTTATACCTATAATGATATACGGGTCAATGGGCTTAATAGATACTTGCGTTGCCCAAAAAAAATAACATTATATAGCTCATAGTATTTTTTATCCGTGCGCACGAGCAAATGTATAAAATACATGATATTATATTATTAATGTTTGATTACGTTTCGTGTAAGCCAATTATAAACCGCGATCGTAATTACTATTATAAAATCTCCACCTACGCGTATATAATCCCTGATCAAACCCAATTTCAATACATCGTTATTATAATATATGAAAATATGTGTAAAATGTTTGTTAAAGATGCCCCGTTGCGTTGCGTGGACGCGACCGAGTTGCAGCGAGAGTGACGTGAAACATGTATTCAGGCCAACATTAGATAATATAGTTCGAGAGGGCCAAACACATGAATCTGCTGCCCTTGGTCTACAGATTAAATTTATAGAAAAAAAAAATTTTAAAAAATATCTCAATAACAAACCGTGTTACGAATTTAGACGATCCGATTCACCAAAACGTCATAATTATGTATAGTGCATGGACGCATATATAGTAAATTGGCAAAAATCCAATTTTCTATGACACTGCACTATGACGATTACAATATTGTATATATTACTGTCATTTATTTTAACCAGGCAAGAAAAAACTATATTTTTTCGTTGATCGGTTCACCGCCACGTATTGCCTCGTAAAATAATATATATAACGATATACGAATGTCCAGTTATCACGCATAATATTTCTAAATATTAAATGAATCACGTGCAGTTGATTTTATACGGTTTTATCGAGTTTGATTCGGAAAAGTTCTCGACATTATTGCAGTTTCTGGAGAGTAAAAGTTAACAAATATTTTGAGAAAACAGCGCGAACAGCGTGTTAACAAATTACAATTACAATTACTCAACAAACTACATTGCACAGTATCGTTCAACTATTCAAGCAATCGTAGAGTCAAACAAACTGCCAATTAATAGATACCAACCGTAATGATATATTATGTGGTATAATATGCGACATTAGTATCGAATCCAGTAAAAATGACATGTATATACCTACATATTGGACGTGCTCAGCAATCGTCGTTTAACCGGTCATGTATAGTCAACTTACTGCAGATGTACCTAAATGTGCGTCGTCATACGCATATTGTCGTGTAGGATGTTGAGAAAAAAAGAATGAAAAAACATTGGCAATAATTAGAATTTCGAAGGTTAATAAAACCGAAACGATACGGCATATACGATGTTATTATAATAACTATTAATTATTAATTAGTAACAGCTCATTATACAATGAACATGCGTATATACTTAAATAAATAAATAAATAAATAAAATATACCTATAAGATTGATATAAAAAAACGCAGCAATAGTGTAGAAATGATGACGAAAAAAAACGAGCCGTTATCGACATGTGCGTATTGTCGTGATAATGATAATAATATATGTAAACATATTACATAGGCTCAACGAGAGGGGGGATATAGCTAGGGAGCCATAGCCTCTCCCAAGCTAGTATTTTTCTAAAAAAAATTGTTAAAAACAAAACAAAATCAAACTTGGCGTCGCACGAGAATGTTGGAAAATAGGTTAACAGCATTATGCCTAATAAATATTAATAATGGAATGGATCTTTTTAATCGAAAAGATTAGATACCTATATAATTGATGTGTTTGCAAAAACTAAAAATGTACGGCTTGAATTTGTATTGTAAAAATTATTGTTTTTTTTTTTTTTTTTGCTATACAGTTTTCTGAAAATTATGACTTAGCCTCCTCTCAACCAAGTCTCTGGAGCCGTCCCTGACATATTGTATGTAATATATTGTTGTACTTAATGTAATATTACATTATACGAGCGTTGCCGTGAACCGATTTACGGTACACAGTTGCAGTGTACAAATAGTTTCGCTAAAAACGATGATAAGTTTACACCGAATTTTAGTCCGGTCGTCGTCGGACATTTCGGACGGCAGAAGAAAAACTAACGTACGTTTCCCCAGCCCGCCCTATTTACATTTTCCTAAATTTTTTTTTTTCAGACATTTAGTATGTAATTAGAATGAATTTGTATAGTTATAATTATAATTTGTACGATATGTATATATAATACATTACGGTGCGCATATCATAATAATATTATATCATTCACACAGAGGGCAGCCGAGATGTACGTAGGTATACCGTTTTACAACGCACATAATATATACTCCGGCGTGTATGTATAAATGTGTACGTAGTCATATTGATGAACTCTGACCATAAATATTTCGGGTGTGCATTAAACGCGCCCGTGACAACGGATATAGGGTCCAATTCGGTTTTCGGTATTAAATTCAAGGTCTCACGGTACGACCGGTGTGTTACTATATTATATACCATTGTCTAATGTACATAATATTATCATTGTACATACACCTATATAGGTACCCTTAGTTACCTCAACACACGTTGTAATAATATGAACACGACTATAATATTATGTTGTATGCGTGACGCAGGGATATGCGAAGCGTGTAAATATCTCGTTCGACGATATAACGTATCGTACACAGGCACACAATATCATGTTGCGTGGGCTACGGAATACTACGTCCCTAGATATTATGGACCATGCGTATTCCACCGGCGAACATCAGAACATGTACTGATAATTTTCGATATGTACTGACGTCCGCGGATGGCTGATGCAGTGCCCGTGGGCAGATATTTTGTTCGAACTCTTCCGTGTTGAATTTTCCAAATACGTTCTTAACGCGCGGTTTTCAAGAGACCCGACCGCATTATAATGCGTTTATAACAACCTAATATCTATAAATAATCGAAAATATCTACGTACACTATCTATAAAGTTATATCAAGTCCACAATGTACAATAAAAATTTGTAAAACATGCAAAAACAATTTTATATTTATTTATGCTGTAATGACAGATTCTTTCGAATATTGAAATACAAACGACCACTGGTGGCAATTGAAACAAAGAATGGATTTATATTGACTAAAATTGACAAAACACGATGTTGTTGAATTATACTTAGTTAAATAACACGATTTGTCCTGGGGAGTAATATTAATATTTTCTTCTGTTTCATATTAACCATTGATAATGCTGAAAAATTTTAAAAGTGCTTTGAATTCCTTGTCTTCTTTAGTATCAAGTTCATTTTAGTTCTTATCCCAAATCTGTCATTCTTCTGATATATTTAGACAGTTTATATTTCACATCTAAAATATATTTTTAAGTTCTTATCAAAAGATAATACTGTTTTTTTTTTTTTTTAGAAAACAAGAATTACTTTTTAAATAAATGTTTACATAAATAACAAATCGACAAATAAAACAATAATAATGACAGACATTCATTAAATAATTATCATTTAAAATTTATAATATTCTCAAAAATCCATATACATATATGGATATATGTATATACAATTATATGTTTTATATTCAAAATTTGCAAAAAAATAAATCTTTCTGTATCATCGAGAATAAGCCAAATGACAAAAACCAATCGATCCAGACTAAAGGAAAAAAAACATGTAAATGCCTAGCTCTAGTAATAACAGAACTTGGAGTTTTTTCGATGGAAATTCACGACAATAGCGATATCCTTCGAAATCGAAAACAATTTAACAATGTCTTGAAATGCCTACAACCTCATCGAACTCCTCGTGCGCACACCAACACCGCACGCACTCGCGATAAATAATAACAGCATCAGCAGTAGGATATAGTAAACATGGCAGCGAACGTATACTCGTATACGATTGTATTATTGTGTTCAACATAAGTATACATACATTGTACAGTGCAATGCAATCGATGCATTTGCACATAGTGCATTGTGCACGTAGGATTATTATAATATACGTGCATTATGATAATATTGGAATTGGGTGTGTATATAAGTACATGACGTGTGTACTGAGATCGGTGCGTTGTTTTGATAAATTATTACGAACACTAATATTTATATAATCAATGATATTACATATCGGTGTGGCGGTAAAATTCGCGCAAATTTGAATGCGCAAAATATCAATCGAGATGACAACGATTTCATTTTAATATGCATGTATACGTGTGCGACTGTTATACAATGATTAGGTAAGTGAGGTAAGCATAGCAATATTATTATAATACGTTTTCAGTTATATTTTCAGTGTGCGCGTGTTATTATTGTCATTATTGTTATTGCAGTTGTTGTCCTATGCTAATGCGAACAATTAACATTTTTAATCGTCGTTTCGTAATACACGATCTCGTCTACGACTAATGCAGTTTTTCGTCGTGTTCGTTCGATGTGCCACGAAGTAGTATATTTGGTTATAAAATTCATGCGTGTTTTAATGTAAAAGACACACATGCTCGCCAAGTCACTACCCATCCCGCGGCCTTCGTCTATTTTTGTGTCTACTTTCTGATCAAATTTTCTTGTCCAATATTTTTCATTCGGTAGGAAAAGGTTTGACTATACAGCGTTTCAAAATTGTTGTGAAGAACTAAGAATTAAAAAAAATCAAAGTCATTAATCATATAAATTATTATACAGGTACCACGAAAAATGATGTAGTATATATTAACGAAAAAACGATTGTAAAAAATTATGTACAATATATATTATCAATATAAACATTAACCAATTTAATCGACTTGTGTTCATAAATCTATTTGACTATATATGAACGCTAAGTTAATACTTTATATTCGTATTAAGTTACATTTATTATTATGATTTTATTTTAATTTTTTTTAATTTATAAATTAACGTTGTTGTATATGTTGACTTAACCAGCTCAAGTCAATTATTTTCATCAACTCACCCACCTTTGGTATACATTTATATATATATATATATATACATACACATACGCACATGAACATATTATATATATTATACTGGCGTAGTTTGTTGTTTACCCGTCGGTGGCTCCAAACGGTTTGGATCGTAAATTAGGGGGAGGGTGTGCGTGCGTGTGTGTGTGTGTGTGTGTGTGTGTGTATGTAAACGGGTTACCCGACCATGTGACTGGCAGATGTCGCGTAAATACCGAACAGTCTCTCCCGCGGTGTGTGCGCGCATTTAGGATTGAAAAAAAAATTATGTACTAATGAATATAGCCCTTATGGGGCCGGGGAGGACTACTACCAACGCTGCTGGTCACAGTGCGCGAACGGTTATAACCGACCTGGAAATTATATAATAGCGAAACTGGTTTTATCGAATAAACACTTATACATTACATGCAGTATGTAGTATACCAATCACCCGTATGCGCTATACAACTATCACCTACTATAACTTGGAGTTGTACACCCCTATTGTATACGTTGATTAGTATACAGAGTCACTATCAAATCCAACGTTATGGCAGTTTTCAACGTTCCACCCGGTATATACCCGTCCGTAAATTTGCAGTGAAATTCGATTGATTATAATATTATATTATTAAATTTATGTTCGTCGGCTAAATCATAATACACACCACAGGACGCGAGACAACGACGTATAATATATTATCCAATACATAATCGGTTACAATGAGTGTATAGTGTAGTTTATTGTGTAGAGGTACATATTATAATAATCGTAATAGGTATGATACATTATTTGTCATAGGTGTGTTACGATCATAGGGCAATCATTATCATCATAGTAGTAGTATAGCCACATAATCAAATAGATGAGTTAAGTACCTATATTCAATATACACAAACGAGCGTGAACTTTTTTTTATTTACTGAAACGTCTATTACGTAGATGTTTTTTTTTTTTTATATGATATTAGTACGACATTGCAAAGCGTGCGTTGCGATACCTAAGCTGAAAGAAAAAATCGTACAACCCGTGTAACTACCATCAGTAGGTGCATGTTATTTTTAAGTACGCACACAAGTGATCGCCATAAAATCGTCGTCTGGCGAAAACGATAAAATAAAATATAACATATTTGTTTCCAAAACTGACGAGAAAATTTATTCTTTTGCCAATGTTATGTTGCACTGAAAAACTGTATGCTAGTATTTGGTACATAAATTTAAGATATTTTATTTGAAAACAACATTGTCAATTTAAAATTGTTGGAAGGTGAAAATCATCTGCAAACTTAAATGATTGAAAATTTAATGAAAGAGTTAAAATGGCACGTACTTATAGCTTAAACAAATTATTGTAAACACGTTTTGAATGTTCGCAATTTACTGATGGGTTGTAAATACTGTAGTTGATCAGAATAGCGATTTTTACCTAATGTACTTTATTCGAAATTATTTACAATTTGAACGAAGTTGAGAGCGATGGATTAAGATATATTATGGACTGCTAGAGTAAATCATAAAAATGTATTTATAATATTCAAACCTCAAGGGCATTATATACATAGGTACATATAGGTATGACTATAACCGTCTAGCGATGTTCGTTTGATGTTACAGTAATTTATCCTGCAAGCGCGCGATAACGGCGTACGATGTGTATATACATAATGTGAACGTACAACGCGTAAATGGTACGAAACAAATTCGTCTTATCCCCATAGATATGTTTGTGAGTGTGTGTATTATATAGTGATAAGGGACTTTTGTTTTATCCTCGGTTTTAGTTCAGACGCCGCGGCGATCATGGTGTGCGATACGAAAATTGCGAAGCGACGAAAAACGATATAAATAAGACCCGTCCGTCCGTCTGACGCAGAGTACTATATGGATAAAGGAGAAAAAAGGCAAACGGAAGAAGAAAGGGGGGAAAAAAAAGAAAAACGCGCACAAATATGGAAAAATAAAAATTTGGTCCTGCGAAGTCTCCGGCTGCAGCACACAACGTGCGGCAGTAGTGTAGCGTATCGCACTGACGTCATGCGCCGTAGTATTTTCCGTTCGGAAGTCGCTCGCGCTACGAAAAATATTACGTGTCGCCGACAATAAACATCCGGGCGGCGGCGGTATCCTCGGCTATAATATATTATACACATACGCATACAGAGTTCACAGTGATAACGTATAAAAACCAGACCTCGCATGTATGATACATCGCGCGCACACCAGTTGTTGAAAATAATATAATATAGTAAAATTCGAGCTGGTCAGAAGCAAAAACGTGCAAGGTGTTCCAGAAAAATTAGGAAAATTGTAATAATAATAAAAAAGTGTTTACATTATTTTTCTATTGAAAACGATATCTACCTACGTCATAAGAGCTGTTATAAGAGCTGAAAATATTAAAAATATCGTGGTGGTGATTATCTTTGAGTATATATATATATATATATATATATATATATATATATAGTATGCAAAGACATATGGTGATCATAATATTATTAATTATTATAATAATTTATTTAAATATAATACTACTGTGCGGTCACCGTAATATATTATTATGCGTCAAATACACGTTTCCCGTCGGTTATCAGCTTCGTATTTATTAATTATTTGTCCGTAGAAAAGTGCTAATGTGTATAACTCGTTATTTTTATTGAATTCATGTAATATTATTATTATTATTGAGATTTGCGTAAATCGTAGTACACGGTTTATGACCAGGAAATATTATTTTATGCAAGCAATTATAGAATTTTAAACGTGTAGTGTCTCTAAAACATTTCATCCATCAACGTATTCAGTTTATCGTAATATAATACATTTGATGTTTGAACTATGCGTGGAATATAAAAAACAAATAAAATTTAATTTATTATTTGTTATGTATTATGGTGAACATTTTTTTTTTTGAGTAATTATTATTTCAAACCGTGCAGAGAGCCGGTTCGAGTAGTATTCGTGGTACTATAGCTAATATACTACTTGTATATGTATATATATTTACATTTCATAGAAAAATATTCAAATATATAACATCACCGAAACGTTACGAATTTCCGAAAGGACCCGCTTCGATGGTTCATCTAATCGTTTTCGTACATATTATTTTAAATTCTTGAAAAAGAAAGCACGTAAAGATAAAAGTTTTTAACATCCATTATCCGTGCGGAACATCTGCATGAGTGGATTTTTGTATAATGCAAACTTCTTAAGTGACAATTGATCTGAATATAATTCGCTATTATTCTGAAACATTTAGAGCTCTGGAGAGCCGTACATAACAACCCTCGCGTGTATGCACTATACATACTTTAGTGATATTTGATAAAAGGACCGTGTGGCGTGTATATTATGTTCGTATAGGTACATGCCAGGTGTTGAATTTGTTACATAACACTGTTGTTGTTGTTGTTCACATTACTTTTTGCTTGGTCCGCTTCACCGGGTTTTCAAGTATATATATATATATATATATATATATATATATATAATATGTGTAACTGTGAGCATTATAATATTCTATGCCTACCTATAGGCTATGAAACATAAAATATTTGCGCAGTGTGCACTATGCAGTTGAATATAATTTTTCAATCAACTATCCGTGGCATAGAATATTTATACCAAATATCAACGTAAAGTTTCAACGTTTAATAAAGTAAGTTGAAATTTCCCCACAAGAAAAGCGTTCGGAAAACAAAGTGCGTATTACAATATCATAATGACAATACGACATTTACGTATACTAAAAGACATACATAACGTCATTACAATCATTATTACGATATTTTTTTAATGTTATAATAGACTTGATCAAAAACATCATTCTCGACATGCAAATAATTTAATTATGAGCCGATATCAATACATATAATACCAAATAATGATATAGTGTACTTGTATGGTTTTTAACCATTACAAAATGCAATATACCTATAGATAAATATAATTTGTAGTTTAATAAATAGCATATTAATAAATATTAAAGCACAAAACCAAATGTGTAATAATTATATTAGGAAAAAGTATTGGGATGTAAGATGCCGGTAAGGACAATTAGTCGACTAGTTAAAGAATTTGAATACTACGAGGAGTGCAGTATTATAGGAGACGGAAGCAAATGATTTAATACTGCATAATATTATAATACGAGTAAAGTAAAGAGTTAATTACGGTTTAAATATATTTTCGAAGAATTCGAGTATCAGGTTAATTATTATTATATTAAGTTACATAACGTTATGTTTTTTTTCAAACCAATGTAGAACCGTAGAGGAAATCCGTGAAAATGTTGAGCAATAAAAAAACTATAATTATTCTAGTCAGAATATCATTGCCGTATTATACTAAGGGCCACCGAAATTCTATATAATCACAAGACAAAGCTTTGACAACGTCGGCTTCGAACCGAATACGCGCGTTTTTTGTTCAGAGTGAAAAGTACGCATATAATATGTTATTTATATATTATACTCGTATACTATATGAAGTATTAAAAACCAGAGCTTATATTAAAAATAAAAATATCTTTTTGTCATTTTATAATATTTTAAAACTTTAACGTTTAGATCGTTGCTAGGCCAGTGTTATTGTCAGAGGCTGACTGTAGACTAGATATGCTAAGTGTGTTGTAACTTACATAATAAATAATTATCGTTGACAAGACTACGCGTACCTGCGATTATAAGGTCGTGATTTTATCTGTATTATATTATAATATATGTTTAAGCATTTTAAATCTGAAATCAGCGTCAGTGTGTATCAACACCAGTGGGTGTAAGTAGTAAGGTGTGCGCACTCATTGTCATTACCTATATTCGACATAAATTATTATTCAACTATTTCAATTATTGAAATATTATTTATGTACATTATAAGTTAATCTTAGATAAAATAATGTGGAGTTATCATTAAATTTACCCCCTATACGTGTCAATGCAGAGTCCAAATACTGGTTCAAATAGGTAATCTTTGGGACAAGATAATTTGAAAATGTTTATGCTGAGGTTCTTTGAATGGCAATTTTTTGAAAATATAGATTTATTTAATTATCTTACTAAATGGTGAATGCATAAAAATGTTTTAAATTTAAGTTAAATTTTTTTATAAGCCTAGTAATGCTTTTTTTTTCATTGACTGAAAACTATAACTAAATTATTGGGTATAATATGGTTTTAGTTACACAATGCCACAAGGGCTTAAGTATATTATATTAATACTTATATATTAAGAGGTCTAACAGGCTACAAGACGAACTAATATAATAATAATTAATATTTATTATCATTATAAATGTTTGATATAACATTTAAAAAAGTAGGCATTCATAAAAATAATGTAACTTTGTAAAACCAATAGATAAAAAAATAAGGTATAAATTTGGCCATTTTTGTCATCGGTTATTGGCCCATAACCTCCCAGTCTACCACTTATTATTGTACTTTTAGAAGTTTTTCTATTTCTTAGCTGTTGTAAATTTTTCATTTTATATTTTAATGTTTAAAACATAAATAAAATTCACATTTGCTTTAATTATTTAAATTGTGATTTGTGGCACTACTGATTGACCCTTAATAATATATTGTCATGTAAACTGTAGAAATAAAGATTAATTTTATCGGCAGAACAAACATTTTTTAATTTTTTTTTTTTTACAAAAACCATTATTCAAGTAACGTATTGATTGTAACTTCTTATTAATTGATTATGTTATATAATTTTCACGTTTATTATTTATCGTTATATCTTAAACATTTTGTTTAACGGTGATCGCTATATTATATTAATTTAGTTTGTCTATTTTTTCAGTTTTTTTTTTTTTTTTGTGATACAGAAATGAATCACGTTTCCGAAGCCCTTTCATGAAAACTTTTGCACAGCAGCTCAAATGCGTGAACTCGAAATGCGCTTCTATGTCTGCCGGACGAATATAGACACAAAATCTACGTATGCTTTCGTCAGCCGCATTATGTACACGGATTTATCACACGTACCGGTTGACGAATATCTTTACACCGCTTGTTACCGCATCAGACCCACGCACCGAGCTTAGTAACGCGTGGCACGTAATATTATAATAATAATTATAACGGTAACCGTGATGACAACAGTTGAAACTGTACTTTAGCAACGATGACATTTTTCAAGTTTCCCGTGACGGCGGCGGTCTTCTCCCTTTGGGTGGTTTTCACAAAACGCGCGCGCCTACTACATGATTTACACCGGGTTTTGTCGCTGACACTTTGAATAATCGTTATTAGGTGCGCCTCTGGTTTCAATGTAAAACTCCCCTTCGGCGGCGGCGACCGAAGGGGATAGCGTTAATACCAATATATACGTGTGCGAGTATATAATGTATTTTATGTACCTATATAGATCCGTTTTTGGAGAGCAGAGATAGCCATTCGTTGCAGCGGTCGGAAAGAATGTTGTGGTCGGTGTGAAAGCTCGAATCGACGGAATACGCGACAATCCTGTTGTACGCACTACCGAGCTGGCGTATGTACAAATATACATAATAACGTGGTTTTATTTGTTATCAAATGGAAAATATTTGATGGAAACGTGTAAATCATGGCTATATAGATACTATGGTTGCCCGACGACCAATATTGGGCTGCAGTGAATAACGTCCAAAAAATATGTTCTTTTACAAGAACCTGCGAGTTGCTAGAGATCCTTGCGGATTATTTTTGTACTCATTTTTGCCACCATATAATATATGGATGTATCTATAGTCGTGATTATCACTATATATAATATTACTATAACTATAAATAATCCGCTGTGCCGATGAAGGCGCTTTTGGTGTGCAGGTTTTTGTCTAATTCGATAATAACATTTGAATCCGTTTTCTCTAGTACCGTCGTGCAACCATATTGTATCTATAGCCGTATACCTACTTGGATACCTCTGAGCGTACGTTATCATTGAACATTATCGTTAATCAATAACGCTGATGTATTAATCATTATGTACTGTAGTGTTATGTTTTTCCGCAGTGACAATTTAATCAGTTTTAGAATATAAAGTACGAATCCTGTTTTTTAATCCACACTTCATACTTTTATTCCGGAGTGGGGCTGCAGCTCCCTCGGCCCCTTCGCCCCACCACAAATAAGCACCTGACGTGTTCACTGCGTATATACATCATAACACTATATAAATAATATATTACAGTGTTCAATGAGAAAATGTTGAATATATCGTGCGTGGTCATTTACGACGACGGCCGCGCACGACGTAGTAATAATATATTGTTAATAAGCCTTGCTTAAAAGGCGCGGTGATGAAGCATAAATAAAAAAATAAAAACCGTATAAAGATTCAGTGTAGAATATTTATAATAATAATTGAATTGTACAGTGCATACTATATGTAGGTATATAATATTATACTACGCTACGCTAGGGTGTACTAAAAAGAAAAAAAAAATCCAAAACCTCAACCTTGGCCTTCGTCAGCCTCCTACGTACTGCCGCCGCCGACATCACATAATATATAATAGTATGATAATGTGGTCGTGATATACATATATCTACGTACATTGTACAAGTCTATACAACCGTACAACATTAAACGAGATATTAAACATGATAATTTGGTTTTTATATGTGAAAACAGCCGGCAAACCACAAATATGTCCAAGACCGTACAATAATATATAATATGGAATTTTCAGGTCGAGAGTATCAAAAATAAAGAGAAAACAAATACGACGAAAAATTATGTATACACGACAATTTTGTATACACGTGAAAACGTCAAAACAATGCAATCGTTACACGCGTTTGATGATATTATTACGGTGTAAATGCGTTGATTCAGCGGAATATGAAAAACTCGACTTTTCCCAATAGGTATAAAATAAGTTATATAATATGGTTATATTTCGGTTATACGACGGTGTATTGCACATAGAAAAATTGATTTTATTCAACAATATTATTAAATTGTTGATTGTATAAATGTATACCTACTTCTTATGATGTTTCTATTTGTAGTTGAATCAATGTCAAAAACGGTACACGCGGTTTCCAAGGTTTTACGATGTGGTGCACTTTTTTTGATCAATTGAAAATATTACTACGCGTTGGCTTCCAAAACGGTCGTAAAATCTGTACAGATATTCGCATTATTACTAACGTTACACTTACTTGTGTCTTCATAATGTATAAATGTTTCCCGGCATACTATTCAAATACTGCAGCAATAGTTTCCCGAGAATTGAGATTGAAATTGAAATTAATCGGGAAACGATTCGAATTGATTTCCGCACTAAACGATCGTAAACTGCATAAAATTATCATAATTTATATCATAAAAGCGATTACTTTACTTTAATAAACATAATTCTGCGAATTGCCAAGTTTCTTGACAGAAAATTTTTTTGTTCAAGTACTTTTTTTTTTTCTACATAGCTGCGTGTATAAAATAAACTCTTTTGAAATAATATTTTAATTATATTGAAAATAAATGAGTTAAAAATTATTAATAAATTACTACTTTTTTACTTTTATTTTTGCTTAATTACTTTCAGAGTTATTTTCACTTAATTTTTTCAATATTGTGCTTGATTCTGTCTTTGTTTTGGAAAAAAAATAAAAATTAATACTTACATACATTTTTTAACTTTTTTTTAATAAGAAAACAAAAAATGAGAACACATTAATATGCACAATACCTACGTTTAACTTATTATATTATATTAGTAGCAAGTATAAAATACAAAAATAATAGCATTTACTTATTCTAGTTATTATTTAACAAATACCCTCATTATTTACGTTTCGATCTTCTTAAACTATTTACTTAAATAATTAACGTTGAAAAGCAAAGGATTTATAAGTTGTACTGTAACTTATTTCTCTTTGATGAAAAGTATATATCTAAACTAAAATTTCTACCAATGGCATCTTATTTGGTAAATATTTTACTTTTAAATTATTATTATTATTATTATTATTATTATTATTATATTAACCATTAACGACTTATTTAAGGCTGCAACAGTGATTTTGATTACAGCAGGTATTCAATATTTTTAATGTTCACAAATGTTAAAATATTGTTGTAATATTAGATTAATTAATTCTCATTCTTTGAATCGGTAAAGAAATATTCCTACAATCCTACCAATAAACTTTCAATATTAAAAATACTATAAATATAAATTATTATAATAGCAATAATATAAGATGGGAATTTATAGAATTCAGTTATTACATTTTATGAAACATGTAATTCGAGAAATTACTGATATTGTTTTTATTCTAATAAAAATAATTATTCAAATGCTTTTATGCGCATATTAAATTCACACAGTAAATTTATATAAACAAAAATAGAAAATAAACATTATTATTATTATTTTTTAACTGATAATACTATATAAACAAATTTAATTTATTGATTCAACAATCGGTTACAAATATTAAATTAGTTTTTATAGATAATTATGTGTTGTTAATATTTTATTTCATTTATTATAAGGTTTGCCAACTATTGCCATTACATCTAAGGTTGTAACGGTTAGACTTTGAGAACGGTAGGACTTGGAACACGTATGTGTATATATGTGGTATGACTTCATCGCTAAAAACCCGGATAGTCACCCATCCGGAAGCTAGCAACACCCAACGGTGCTTAGCCACAGCACTAACCGGTGACTGCGGCTAACCGCTCGGCCACACCATGCTCCATATTGTCATCATTATGTACATTTTTACATTTCATGTTAATATAAATAAACGTAGAGAAAATGAATAATTCATGATAAATCGTTCGGTAAAAGGCGCGCCGAATGATGTTTAATTTTTAACTTTATTTAAAACGAAATAATAAAAAGAAACTCGTTGACTTTGTATATATATAGCATGATCACACGTGCGACTAAAAAGCGTATTTAGGTTAAGATTGTGGACAGTACTCTGAGTGTCGATGAAATCACATAACTATTAGAGTTTTATACTATAGACTAATATATAAATGGATGAGAAAGCTTTATATACTGTATAATATTATTATCATTATAGGTAGGAATGAGATTATTATTTTAATTTTATTTTTTATCAATCACTTGTTGAAATACAAGTAACGGAGTGATACGAAAGCAATTGGAAGCGATTTACCATCTTGTGTTTTGAAATATTTATCTATCGTTTACATGATAAGACAAAAACAGTTTAATCTTCTCCAAGACCGGGACCGAATCTGCGTCTCTTCGTCCGATAACACATAGATTATAAAAAAAATTGCCCAATAACACATAGATTATAAAAAAAATTGACAACACACTGTAGTCCAACACACGAATGGAAAATAGAAACGTACAGGGTAATGTGTGTACAGAGTGTTTTGGTCAATACGCAGTTGTCAAAATGCAATAACTCCACCGAAAATGAATTAAATTGAAATATATTAATGGGATTGTAATCCATGATCTTTTGTCTCTGTCTATCACATGCGCAATATAGGAATTTAGACGTTTTCTATTTCTAACATATCGATCGATTAATTAATGCGATAAGAATTTTGAAAACTGATTTGAATTTTTTGTTAAGTTTACTTTAAATTGACTTTCTCACTTTTTTTAAAATGTTGCACTTAACATTCCCAAAAATTAACTTTTGTTGATTTATATGTTTCTAATTAGTTTAATTCTATTTTGTGCAATTTTGGGGGACAAAATAAAAACAGTGTGAAATTCGATCTTAAGTAGACTTAATGACGAATTTAAATCAGTTTTCAAAATTCTTATCGCATTAATTGGTCAATCGGTACGTTGGAAATAAAAAACATTTAAATTCCTATGTTTTGCGTGTGATAGACAGAGACAGAAAATCATGGATTATAATCCCCTGAATTGTTTTATCGTATGCTATTCCGATTTGATAACGAACAGTTATACGTCAATCAAATAGTGTCCACTTATACGATACTCCTGTAACCAATAATGCAATTCCCTATTGGAATATTCACGTTGAATTTTTTGTACACATCGCTGTCGAAATTACTGCGTATCGACAGAAATATCCTAAACATGGAAAGTAATAACGACAAGGATGATAACGGCGGTGTATAAATGTACACAGTGCAGTTGAAGCGAACTCGCGATATTCATTGCGAACCATTTCACTATATTACAGTATGTATTTTTATTTATTTTTACCAGGTTGTATGTGCCACCAAAACTAATTTTTTCCATCGCTCACCATGATATTATGCATGTTCCAAGTCCACTACAAGTTCTTGTAGTATAATTCCTTGATGGTATCTTTCCGTCATCGTTTCCGTGGTCATCATCTTGGTCTCTTTAGTCCTTACCCTCGCACAGTAGTATATAACAACAGTATAATAGGTTTACCTACTTACTCATCGCGGACATATATGATACATCGTTTTCGGTCGGTAATAGACATTATTCTATTATGATACGTGCGTACACCGCGGTGTATTTCTATAACAGCAAACGGTTAACTCGATTTATCGCATTTAACTATACGACGAGGTTAACCGCCGCGCAATATGACGTTATGCACCACGGTCGCGTACGAGTGTTTCTATTTACAGACATCACAATATGCATACACACATGTATTATATATATTGTAATATGTTACACTCTGCAAGAGGTATCGGGCACAAATAATATTGTAATACACGCGGTAGATACGGTTAGGTAATAATAATTTCAATGTTTCTATCGCGAGCTTATCAACTACGTCCGATGAATAATTTATGGACGGACGGAAGTCTACACGCGTAGTGTTACGTGTGTATGTATGCATACGTATAAATGTGTGTGTATTATATTATTGTGTATGCATACGTGTTTAAGACGTGCTCTGAAAACTATGAATTTTAAAATAATATATTATTATTACCTCGATAACGACCCGCGGTGCAGCGCGCGTTCCGTGCCCGCGTTAATATCCGATAAAACGGATTATTATCACCATTATTATTATTTTAGACGACCGGTTCACACAAAAATATTAGGCGTGTGTGTGTGTGTGTGTAAGTTGTGTAGGCAGTGTCGAGTGAACGGGAAAAATTACCATATCAAATAATATTACATATATATACGTATGTACAATAGTACAAATTATATTACACTGGTACATACACGTTGTTACGTCACCGAATTTAGCCCCTCATTAAAATAATATTAATACTTTTTTTAATTGCCATGAGCTCATATTATGAAAACAATAAACAGGTAAAATTCCCCCCCGACCGTCTCCCACAGCAGTGTTCGACGACTCGTGCTGGGACTTTGGTCCGTTGCCGTCGCTTCGCGTTGATTGTTGTGGGGCCGGCACGACATACGGTGGTAATTATTGTATTAATAATTATTTATATTATATAATTGTTTCCCACTGTATCGATAATCTTGCAATTGGGACTAGCAACGTCAAGCCGCCAACGATCGTTTTTTTTTTCGCTCTGTGATCACCGAACGAGCACAACGTCTCCCAGTCTGTCAACTTCGGATATTATATTATACATTAAATTGTTATTCTATTCATTTCAACTGTTGTCAATGACCGCCATGATGGGCTAGTGCCACATAATGGGCCCCGTTTGGTGGGCGAAACGACCTGCGGCCACTACAACCATGCGTCCAAGTCATCAACGTATAATAATAAAATTATTATATAGTTATTATAGTCGGGCTAACCACGAATCACGATTATTACGTTGCATCTTAATCTTATTACTGTTATTCTTATCATTATACAAATCATATTATGATCAGTCCATGGGTCAACATATTATGTAAATCTTGAATCTATAATTTTTTTTATATAAAAGTCTATACGTTCTACCGACCTGTCCCTTTGGGATAGCACGCGGTACGGCGTATAGGTCATTGTACCAATGCTCCCCTGGTATAGTGGGTGGACAGTAGGGCTTAAAAAACCTGAAATCTCAAAACATATATACTCGGACAGGCGCATTTCATACTGCAGTTTATATTGCATATATACACGCAAACACCTTCGTTTATGGATATAATATATATGGACACGTGGTCTTTTTTTATCGTTTCGTAAACGATTGTCATCGCTAATTGGATAGTTTCTTCCCGCGAGATATCGTTTACTCTTTCTCTCTGTCTTCCTCTCTCAGACACCACGATAAATCACGCGCACTAGCAACACCGAGCACCTTCATCACTATTTTCGCATGTTATTATTATGCACACCAATAGTGTGTTTATTTTCCTGAACACATTATCACTACGCATTCGGATTCAACTGCATTGTAGTATATATTATGCACAAATATTATTAATACAGCACAAGCTGCACTCAGTACGTATATGTGCGTGTGTGTATTTGTCGGTCAGTTCCTATATCAATCATATTATATAATATTACCGTAAGCGGACCATTGCGATGCTGTATGACAATTTTGTATTGTATAGGTTATTGTTGCACGTCAGTTTCATACCTTCTTGGCATTCAGGTGTATACCAGTATATATATATATATATATATATATATATATGTGTGTGTATATGTATTATATGTGAAAACTAATTCTGATCACAGCAACGACAGAGGCTTGATCGATCGGGTGCATTATAATTATATACGAGTATAATATATATTTATATAAGTTATATATTAAATTATTATTATATAAGTATAATATATATTTTATATCTAAATATGGTACAGTATACGACCATACGTATAACATACACACACACACACGTACGTTTTGTGGTTTTTATTAATATTGATATGATTATTTTTCGTTTTTTAAGAGATATAATAATTCACCTATATCCGTCCTACATAGGATATTATTTGGATAGGTATGTTCCGATGTGACTATCTGGAACATTTCGCCCAAAAACATTAGATCACACGCAATGACATATATAGAGTACAATGATACCTCGAAAGTTTTCGATTAACTATTAATACCTATCTAAACCTATTTCTAGATCCATCTTTAATTACCAAGGCAACGATTTACTCTTTTGGTTTCCTTAGCTCCCAATCATAATATGACGGTCAGATTTTTGGTTGCTTTAATGTCTTCACCGGTGTGGTTTTATATAAAACGTTATCATACAGGAACAAACGTGGAAACGGCGAGTTCTGGAATATTAGTATATTGCATTTAATCCTAAAATAATTAACTCTTACCCTACATTAAAATTTATACTTATCATAGAACATAACATTTTATGTTACACATTTTGGTGAAAATGAAATCTAGTCCAAATATGGTTCAAATACTACGACTTACAAAACTACAAATGCGTATTTTTCTAAAACTAATACTAATACGATAAGTCAATAATAAAAAAAAGTCTCCTTTAAATTTGTACCCATATATAATCTAAAAATATCATTACTTTTACGTACATATTTATACAACAGTAAGGTTTATTGTAACTTCAGGATTAATTTGGGAACGATTCGACCTATTTCAATAAAAATTCCATCAACAGATGCGTCCGAGACATGTGGAGTGCATCGTGCGTGTCATTTTTATACTGGGTTGGAAGGGTGACTATTGTATATTTGAATAGTATAGTACTTTGCCAACGATGCTATTGATCGTTGTCTCGATTCTTTACAGAATAATTTTCCCGAGTTCCGAGAATTTAGTTTTGATCAATTTGTCATAGAAAGGGCAGTGGGTGGGTATGCACCACTATCATCATACATAATGCATTTAAAATGTTTCTATTTACCGGCAAGTTAAACTGTATAACACCTTTATATTCTGTTACACATGGTGTTATTCTTTGGTTCAAATTTAAAATTAAATTTTTTCTAGTTTACTACTCAGATTATTTAACTGGGCGATGATTCATATTTAGCCAAACCAAAAAAAACGACATCAATGTTAAATCTATTTGATTTATCCTCGGAATATTTGTCTATACACTATTCTGTCCACCTATAATGTTGTAGGATAGACAGAAAATGTATATTAAATAAATCTATTACCATTTGGATTTTGGACAATTCCACTAGGATAGCCTATTATTTACGTCATGATGTAGTCTAAGTATGTTAAGCATCAACATGTGACATAATTTGTAATTGTCAACAATAAAATCTTATAAAGAAGTATTAATCAAAAGTTTGGACAGCCAAAAATATAATTCCTTCCTCCTTTTCGACTATCGAGCTGCTGTTACTGCTCTTCGTGCAATATTCGCTATAAATCATTCGACCATCGAAAGTCGTCGTACTGTTTAATTTAACTTTTATCAAATATACATAATAAACGTCCAGTCGTATTATGTTATGCAATTATAATAGTTTTTCGGAGAACGTGTGTCACCGAAAACAGGTGCTTTGTTAATTTTTCATTCAACCGGCACCGTTCTATGAGAACGTTAATAATTTATGAATTATAATAATAGTAAACTAATAAATATTTCGGTATAACAAAGTAACTTTACATATTCATATCGAGGTTAATATTCTCGTTATTTATTATATCATCAAAATGTGAGTTATATTTATAGAAAATATTTAGTTACATAATATTTAGAACAATTAAAAAAGTAAAAAATTACACGGAATATAATATATTCGAACTATAAAAAAATTTTTTTTTTCTGTACACTTAATTAAATTTTAATTACTTTGTACTTATAAATAATATAGGATATGTAGTTAAATCATCATAAATATGAATTATAATATTATATAATATGTATTTGTTGTATAAGTATAACAGACTTGGAAAGGAAATGTAACGGTTATTTGCTTTATGCTTACTTCTCGTGGGATAATAGGTAAAAAAAAAAGATGCCGTTCACAAGAATTAATGAATAATTAACAACCTGTGTTGACAAGGCAAAAAGCATTTACGAAATTGAAACTGCGAACAGAAGTTTTGAAATCCCAACGAAGTACATACGAAGTGCATGTGTATTATATTTGAGTTATTAAGAGCGTATTAAAAAGTGTTGATGCAGAATTAATATGTGATTTCGATGGGTAAAACTATACCACTTGTTTGTTCAAAGGGACGCTAATGTATATATTATCAAAGCTAAGTTTTCAAGACCAAAATACCCATTAGTAAACTCCAACAACCAAAGTGTGTGTACCTGTGTATCATACATTTGCAGCAGTCTCAACTGTATATTATAAATGGATCAAAGAGCGCATTCGTATTTCGTTAATCTGTCATTCATAATGTATGATATCATAATATATTCTACTAGCTTTCATTACCCGTCGTCGAATTATGAATATATATGGCTTTCGACTAAGTAATATTTTCTATTCTTATCGGATTTTCAAAAATCCCTTATTTGACTACGATATTAGTTATTTGATTGTTGTTTTGGTTGTCAAAGCGACTCGTATTATTTACCGGGTACTTTATATAGTTCATATCAATCATCTTAAAATCAACATACTATGGTAACTACTTAGTGAAAAAATTATGCATTTAATCCCAGAACTCAAACTGCCATCGATCCTTAAAAATGTGATTTTCGAAGAATTCTCTCTTAGTGGATGAATATGTCATACTAGCTATGTGTATGCAAAATGTCAGCCCATTCCGTCCAGCGGTTCCGTTTTCCGACTTGGCGATGATGAATTAGCGCCAGACAGAACAAGTTATTACATATATATACACATTAAATACGTATGGAATTGTAAATAATATAAATGTAATATTAGTTGGGACGTAAGAGTTTGATTTTTCTTTTATAGTTTTTATGGCGTGTATAGTTATTCCCGCGCAGCAATTATAAAAATCTTGGACTATACATATAGTTATATCTCATATGGTAAATCATCTTGTACAACCTAAGATAGTTTCATTCTTTTAAGAACAGATATTATTTGTTTGAACACGGTAGATGAAAAAAAATTTACCAGAGTAACGTTGTGCTTTAGTCTGTTTTATAATTATTTTCACTCGTACAAAGATTTGGGGACGCCGTAGAGGAAATAATCGATCGTACCTATTGCTTTTTTCGATTCACGTTTTATAATATTTATTAAACTGCTTGTCGGGAAAATGGACGAAGATCACCCCGTGTTGAACAGTGATTTTACATCAATATTATTGGTATATACTGTTATTTTATACCGGACCAATACGATAAAAGATAACGCGATTCCACAACGGCATTGACGAAGATTCGTATATATTATTATTATAAATCGTTTCGATGGATCGATAACCACTCACACGCGACGTCATGTGTGCATTATATTGTACACAATGTGTATATATATATTTAATATTATTATACTATTTTAAAGGCAGACCCATGCACCGCTCCCGGCCCGACATTTTGGCAGCTTATTTATGTACAAATGCGCATGCGTGTGTCCATCGCCGCCGGGCCGAGACTCTCGCGTGATGTTCTCCGGGGACATATAAAAGACAATTCGTTCGTCAGTCCCGTCTTCGCGATTGAAATCAGCAATCCGCATTGGACCGGACTTATATAACAATATTATAATAATGGTCGATCGGCCGGCGGCGTGGCGTATAATACAATATTTTATCATGTGTGTGTGTGTGTGTGTGTGTGTGTGTGTGTGTGTGTGTGTGTACGTGTGTGTGTGTACGTGTGTGTGTGTTTTAGTGACGTATTTATGTATGTGAAGCCCGGTAGTCACAGCAGACGCCAAATCATCGCTACCGTCGCAATACCTCTGACCTCGACTGTACCGAGGGCCACATATTCTATTAAGTCTTGGAACCATTTTTAAGTACAACGTTTTTACGGTTTACCGAGGGTTTTGTTTTATTCATTAATAATTAATTCATTGTTGGTCGTCACAAAAACATTATATCGTGCTACGAGGGAAAAATAAGTTTAATAACCAATTTTTTCGACTCTTAGATTTCGTGACGATTGTTTACCCGTTATCGGGATATAATTATCAATAAATCATTTCAAAAACGTCGAAACGTCAAAGAGAAAAAAAAATTGCTATAGGTATTATACACGCGGTGTACATAGTTGTTGTATTATACAGTTTAATCTCGGCAAACTTGAATTTATAATAAGTCCCGGGAAAAAGGTTTCTTTGACATTTTCCAGCACAATCAATCAATTCACGTGCATTGTAGCTCAACATTTCGGATCATATATTTATACTTGGAGTAATTTTGTTTTGCGCACACCTCGTGTGATGTATATAGTGCCGGTTTTATAGATAGGTGCGTGAATCGTATACCAGTCCCCACCTCATCGTGCAGGTTTTTCAATTGATATTAAACTTTTTTGCGTTAAATTTAGATAAACCTATATAGTTTTCTATCAAATATGAAAGCTTAACTAGATTATAATTAAATTAAATATGGTATTCAATCGACTTAAAATAAATAATACAAAAAAAAAAAAACACTATTTATATATTTGTGATGCAAGCACAAAACATTGAGTTCAAAATTGCATCGGGAATAAATATTGTGTGTGCATTTTTTCGATTAAAAATATTCAGTTTTAATTTTCTGGACTAATGGTAAATATAATGAAAAAAGTGGTCCTTATTGCATTTGAATGTCAACAGTGTTTACGCTATGAATGAAAAAAATGTTTAGTACCTGTATAAATAGTAAACTATGTATCGACTATCACTCGTATCATTTCTTATCCGTAACAACAGTTTAATAATAATAATAATAATAATAATAATAATAATAACAATAATAATAATAATAATAATAATAATAATAATAATAATAATAATAATAATAATAATAATAATAATAATAAACAAACATTATAATATAATATACTCGCAGTACGATTAATTGTACTGTTTTCTATCGTAATATATGTTCTTGTTTGAAATACAAACCGGTACTTACATATATATATATTTTTTAATAAAATAAGTTTAATCTTCCACATATAAGTATTTGAATTCTGTATTCTGCTGTTTTTCTGCTTTATGAACACTATAAAAAAAAAAAAAAAAATGTATCGATTCATGCTTTTTATTTATTAAGTCGCAACCTTGCTGAAGTTCCAGTGCCAGAATGTTTGCGTGTACACTACACAGTAAACACTCGCGTTTTACACAATCCATAAAAATCGTAACTTGTTGTAAATAATTTATTATCCATCCAACATTTTATAATGTTTGTTTTAAAGTCTTAAATACATATTTAAGTAGTTTAATTTTTATTTATTTTTTAAATTAAGAATTTTAATACTCTAAAACTTATTTCCTCAAGAAGTTATATTATTCTGCTTTTTAATTACAACAACAAAAGAAGCTATAAAACTGGAGAGTAAAGGTATATTTTAAGAATGTGGATATGATAATACTTACTGCAAAATGTACACGTTATAAAACATGAAATAAGGCAAAATTCGAATTCAAACCAAATAAAGCGAATATCATTAAAATATAATGTGATGTATATAAATATATATAAATATATATGATTATAATATGAATTGAGTTGAACTGGTGAATATGATTGTATATGTGTTTAAAGTTTAAACGTCTGGTATGATACTATTCATTATTATATCAATGAGTCTAGCATAATCCTATAAATTGTAATCTCATATATGTGTGTATTTTGTTAAAGTGTTAATTATACACATTTTGAAAAGTGAAAAAATTACTCCGGTCTTGCGGCAGACGAAATACTTAAATAACTATATTGCAATATTTACCTTGACTTTTTATGAATAATTGAAACAGAGCCATACGACTAGACGGTTTTACAGGAGCAATAAAATATTATTAATACTCATATAGGATCAGTGGATTATACCAAGCAATATAATAATATCAAAATAACCCACTTGAACTACTACGTTCAGCTGCGCTAGAGCCGATTGTTAAATTTCATTCAAAGCCCGCTTTGGACACCCTTTGGCGCTATACTATACATGTAATATATAACCACGGCCACGAATACGGTGTACCTACACGCACGCATAATACACATGCAGGCGCGCAACCCCTCGAATACGGTTTCGTTTGTCCGAGGAACGAGGGTGGGCAAAATGGAATGAACGCTCAGCGATGACGCGGTGAACGCGCGGACAAGAGGGGGGTGTGCTCGTAGAATTAGATAGCACCCCCCCCCCCATTGCCCCCCACACCCTCTACCGTACACGGTTTAATCGAAGAGAAATGATCCTCGGGAGCCGCTGATACGGTTCCAGCAATTACTGCCAACTGCGCCTGGATGAGGGCGGTTGTGGCAGGGTGCGGTTGCCGAGCGAAATCACTCGACAGGTCGGTAATGGCGTTAACGTCCCACCACGGTTATGTAAGGGAAAATTAAGGTCTTATAAGACTCTTTTATTCTCTGCTACACGCACAATATTCCGTTTATATATTTGTTTTGTATATATTATGTACTTTTCCGAAAACATGTCACGAGTAAAGCGATGCAAAAGATATATTCTAACGCACGCGCTTGCGAAATCCAAGGTCTCCGTGTTCGTGTCGCGCGATGCCTATTCCGGAAATATCTGACGAGAGCAAATATACTTAATTTTATTGCAGGCCCGGACGCAGTTAGGCTCTTTACATTTTATATTTTTATTAATTAGTTACGAAAAGCTGAAATTGGTCCGGAGTCGCTAGGACTTTTTTTTTCTAATGCGGGTGCCAGGACGACGTCATATGATAATATGAAAGGGTATTATATTCTTTTATTCGATCTGCCAAAATAATACGGTTTTGGCTACACGGCTAAAACGGCATAATGTACAAAGAGCTTACACTAACATTCGTAAGGAGCCTATCGCATTTTACCACTATATATTATAATAAAATCAATACTAACATAATATTATTATATTTATGATAAACGTTGAATTTGCTTAAAATAAAATTTTCTTTTCATTCGGCCATGATAAAAATTAAAAATTAAAATATAATACAACTATGTATGACGTTTGTACTATGGGTACTATCTATATAAAACTATATTGACACACGAGTACCTATATACGTTCGACTAGTTAGTGAATACTAATTAGTGATTAGACTCTCGAGAATTAAAGAATGCTCCCGTTCGTGAATAGTATTAACGCCGTTCAAGAAAACCCGCAGTCATTATTAGTAGGCAGTGATGATAAGACCCATTTCCGCTATCTTATCGTGAAATTAAAAGTCATATTACGGTTTTGTCATTATGTTATTGTGATTTTTTTTTTTTAATATAAATCTTCTAGAGTGTAAGGGCAAAAAAAGGCTTTGAGGGTCGTGGGTTGGACTACTCTGTATTATATTATCATGACGATATTGTTCTACGGGTCGTGATGGCCTTAACTACCCTAAAAAGATATACTCCGACCGTCTCTAGGAAAATGTCAGCACACACGCCCGCTCGGGCCGCGCGTATAGTATAACATATACAGCACTCCGTTTCAGTTATTGCAGGCGTGAACCCGTCGTCGGTTGTATACTCGTATTATGCGTAGTACGGAAAAGCAGTTAATATTTCCTACACAATCGTAAAAGCGTATAAAAGAAAAATAATTAAAAGAACGAGGCCCGCGTGTACGACGTCGTTGCCCCTCTGAAAACTTATATATATGTATGTAGAGGGGTTAATTTCCACCCCCTTTCGATTTATCTCGGGAAAAAAAATGCTCATTTTTATTTCATATACGTATATATTATATCATAACGTTTAATGACAGTTTTTAGGAATTATATTTTCAAGGCCCCGTGCTCCCCTATCATAATTGTATAACATTCCAAAAATGGTCGTAATGTCCAGTTTTTATAATATATAGAGAATAACTTATTTCGTTTCCGGATGAATTCATACTTGAGATGAACAATTACTTGCTGAAAGTTCAACTCACAAAGAAAAATATCTTTTTTTCTTTCATTAAAAAGTTGCTCTTATATTTCTATAATAATAATAATAATACATTAAATAATCAAACTATTTAAATAAGAATATTAATAATATAAGTTTTCAAAAAACGCCGAGTGAAAAAAGAAAATAAATCTTTTTATTTACATAATATAATATTATATTTTATATATATTTTGCTGAACAAAACTAACTTACAATTTCATTTTATTATTTCACAATATTCTGGAAAACAACGAGGAAATACTTTTAAAAAATACTTTGGAAAGTATCAATACTAACACTCTGTTCAATTTATATTATAGGTACTTATTATTGTTGAAACCTCAAAATATTTAATTTTAAGAGAAAGTCACAATAATACATTTAAGCTGTTAGATAGATTATTTTGATTGCAAATATTTTATAGCATTATCCAATTCAATACACTGTTTTATAAATTGTTACTATTGCAGAAAAGTATATGACGTGTTCCTATTTATTTTACGACCATGAAGTTATAGGACGGTTGACTCCAAATCCATGCCAAAATTTAATAACTATAATATTCATTTCGCAACCTTGTCACCAAACTTTTCATACTTTGCAACTCCATACTTTTGCCACAACCTTAAGTTTATATTTAGGGGGCCAAATTCATTAGATTTTATCCAATCGACCCTAAAGTTTTAATCAAAGCCACTATTTTAAAACATAAATTTTGAAATTTGTTTCCCATTACCAACTCCCCATCGGCCATTGGTAAAGATTTTTAAACGTCCATACAACAATATGGAGTTGAATATCTTACAAATGATTTTAACTTTTCGAATATTTTATAGCACATGGTGTAATTAATATTCTTAACGCAAATGCAGGACTTAAATAATTAAGGATAAAAACGCATATTTATTTAGTACACTATATAGTATACATGGTGTTCAGGATAATTTAATAAATGCAATAACTTTTGTTCTATTCATTATTTTTAATTTTTTTTTCCGATAAATTATGTTGTATTGTTTCACAGTCAAAATTTATGAATTTTGTTTTAATATTAAAAATATTAGCCATTTTATTACACGAATTTTTAGAAAAATGATAATGCTTAAAACTCTAATAAAAGTTTATTCATAAATTGTCTACGATTTTTTTAAAGACTGTAAAAAAGTTGACAATAATATTGTGGTTTAAATAATCTTATAGCATAATATTTTATATCATCATTAATTTAGATAGAGCATTATTTAATCTTGATAGAACGAAAATAAATATTAAATTATAATCTTCAAATAACAAATTAATAACCAGCAAACTTTAATAAGATATGTTAATACTATATGTTTTCTAAAAATCCGATTAAAAAGTGGCCATTTTGATTTTTTTATAGTAAAATAAAATTTTCATATTTGAGTTGCGAAAGTAAAAATAATTATTTTAATACAATTTTTTTACGTAGTACTCAAGGTACCTAATAATTATTAAAAAAAAAATTAAATTAAAAACAATGGATAGAACAAAGATTATTGTATTTATCGAATCATCCTTAAACACCCTGTATAGGGCCATATTTATGTAAGAACAAATAGGACATTTAACCTAACAACAGTCAAATAAAATAAGTTTAATACCTCTTTATCATTGTTTCTCTCAAAATGATGGCTGATTAATAAAGATAGAATAAAAATGTATAGTAAATGAATTAAGTTTATATTGTAGATTGACAGATTGTTTAAACGTTAAAATATCATGATTCAACAACACTTATTCACAAATAACATATGCACGATACATGGTTATTTAAAACTTATACTGTGCTTGTATTTTATTTTAACATTGGAAAAAATATCGATTTGGGATCCAAAATTGTAATGTAAATTTTACTAAGCCCATGAATTGTTAAATCAGGGCCTAACCCTGTATGCAAGAATCCACTTTATACACATTTATGACCATGATATAATAAATATATTAAGACCATTTTAGCTATTTTGCCTATCAACGCGTATTCCAATATCATAAAAAATATTTATTTCTGAACAAAAATGTAAAATATATTACTCATAGTAAACACTGAAAATATAATAGATCCTCTAATAATACGCGTGTTGTAATATTTTTAGTCAGACACAATAATATTATATTGGACGCAACGAAGGAATTTGGTATAATGTCCATAAATAAAATAGAAATAAAAATTTAAGAGCTCGAGTTTCTACTTCATTTTGGCATTTTAATACCTACCTGCATTTTAGTATAAAATTATTATCTAACGCACTCCGTGCTAGTATGTCTGCATACAACATAAAACGTATATATATATATATATATATATATATTATACCATTAGAAACGATATAATATGTATATTGTGACCACTTTACATAAAACGAGTTTATTAGCTGCTCGTTATAAGCTGTACCGTAAACATATCTGTGTATAAACCGGAATCAATAAACAACCCGAGCCTATTCTTTTTTAAGGCAAAACCAAATATTCGGGTAACACGGGAAGCGATAAGAATAATATTATATTATAATCAAAGTGCAACAGCAGCAGCGATCGCATGATCATTGGTTTCCAAATGATCACACCGTTATACGAAATAAAATAAAGACGTTTAGATGCATATTGAAAGTTGTGATATACTAAAATTTTTAGTAGGTTCTTCAAAATCACAACGTATTTATGTGTCAGAACTTCTGTACATTTTAACTTGCACAAGGTGTACGTCTGACCCTGCTGGACATCTCAACTGTATGAAAAACAACAAAATAGTTATATTTTCAAGTTGGTAAATCCCTATACTATACTCCTAAAGAGAAAATCAGTATATCTAAAAACTAAAATGTTACGAATGAGTTTTTCGATATCTATATTTTTCACCTATATAAATATAATTATTTAATCATATTTCATCATTGTTTTCACATTATACTTGAAATTGGCATACTATATTATGTATTATCATTTGTTCTTTTTTTTTGAATAAAAAACTTAATTGATTATTTTTACCTATTTATTAGAATTCATAGGAGATACTGTATTTTACTTTAATAAAACATAACACAACTAAATAGTTAATTTTTACAAATGGAGTATCGCCATTGTATTTAATTTTGTTGTTTTTATATTGAATATTTATAACTTAATTAATACATATAGTATAAATGATAATATTATTTGATCAATACATTTTTTATTGATGGTGGAAAATTATTGGTTTACTTGAAATATATGCTTATTATTCATATGATTTAAATTAAATATTTATACCAGAAAATAAAATAAAATAAAATTGAAGTAAATAACAATCATGTTGGTCTTTTAATCAAAACAAATTAGTGTTAATTTCATATAATATCTTAGTAGACATGCTATAAAACACAGTTAAATTAATTACTCGTATTTATTTTAATAATTAAAATAATGTTAGAATAACATCATAATATTTCAGTCTTGAAATTGTTAAATATCATACACGAATGAAAATATAATTATACTTTTATAATAGAAATAACATGGTAAAATTATAATAGGGAGAATTTCTGCTTTGTAAAGTTAACCGCATAAAATAAATTCATATTTTAACTGAATCACTTATTACAGAAAGTCCATGACCTATTTTATTTAACATTAAATAACAACAAAGTCACATTATTAAATTGTATCAAATATAACAGTGTAAAGTAAATTGTAATAGATACAAAGATGAAAGAATTTTTATGTACAATATGCTTTGTACATATTGCAAGTCATTTCAGCAATGATATTTTGTAAATTTTAAGTTGGTATGTTTTTAAGGGAAACCTAATAATTAGTTATTTATTATTATTTAGTGTATGTTAACACATGGTGTTTACTGCTTTATTATCTAAGATATGTTGCATATAAGGCTTTATTTCTTAATTTTGAACTATATTTTTAAATTAATTAGTATTAATCTATATATGTTAATTTAATTACTATTTAGGTAATAGGAAAATGAAATAATCTCATTTTTCAAAATGTGACCTGTTCTGCATTCACTTAACACACATTGGGATCGTTTTTTAATGAACATTTTTAAAAATTTAAATCGTAACTTATAGTTCTAATATTGTATGACAGCGTTACGTAAATAAATTTAAAAATATCTCACGCACGATACGTATGCATTACGTTTATACAAATTATTATATACTGGACGATACGCGTTTTGTCGTAGAACTTAAAATTAACACGCACAGATAAACACACAACGTTTTTTACCGAATATTATAAACATCATTGCAATGATATAGTATAATTAAAATCATCGCACATAAACTATTTAGTTTTCAATTTTACAGTTAACAAAGAAATGAGAACGAACACAATATTATAATAATTTATATAAGCCGAATAATGTTGTCTGCAATGCATAAAATATCTAACTTTTCACTGGGTTTCTGAACGTCAAAAAAGTTCAATATTATTTCGACCCTTAAAAATATAATACGCGACATAGAAGTCTCAGTCCTCGAGATATTGCTGGGGAGGAAGGTAGATTGTCCTTACCTCTCCCTTGGGGTTTTTTTTTACGTAAATAATGCATGTACAGGGAGATTCACTTAAATTAACGTAGAACGGTGAGTAGTAGTGATATACTTTTCGCCCTCTCATATCAAGAACTGACATTATTATTGCTTCGAAAACCAGAACACAAAAATAAAAAAAATCCAATAACACTCACGATGTCAACGCAAATAATTTAAATATTCATCGTTCATACGTGCTGAATTAAAAAGCCAAAATGTCTACCACAAATAGAACGTCATTATAATAATATGGGTTCATTTTTATTTCAATATCTATTGTACAGTCATACGCACAAACACGCACTTATTATATAAATTATTTTCATTCACCAAGCTCACACGACATATTCTCTTTCGCGTAATAATAAAATAGACAATAATATAGTAAGAACCATTGAAAGTTAAATATGTTGTTTTTTAGTTTTTTATTAAATGAACTGAATTATTATTAAAAGAAATAATGTAAAATACTTTTTATGTACATGTTAGGTCTTCGTAGTTATTTCTGTTATAATATTAGTAGACAAGGATGAGTGAATCGTTCATTTGCTATACAGACACATTTTATATAATCAACAACAACATGTATATTGTATTTGGTGAAATTATACGTTTTATATATACTGCTTAAGTGAATAAAATACTCGTTAGTATTAAATCAAGGAGTTTAAGAAGAAAAATATGAGAATTGTACAAAATGAATGTCGAAACGTGATAAGGCAAATACTTATGCGCACCTAATGTGATTTTTTATATTATTACCTTGAGTGATATTACAATCATCGAGGTTCATCGTTATTACGTTATAATTGCACAGTTTTTATTTTTTGCTCCTATGTTTTATATATAAAGCAATAAATTATCAAATACTGTTAGAGATATAAATAAAGTTATAGGTAAAGTTTCCAGTTCTGACCACGTGCTTTTTAACGATTTGTAAATTCAAAAAAGCATACTATTCTTGAACGTTGAACATTAAACATATAGTTGTGGAACAGGTATCAGGGTGCATTATAATTTAGAAGTTTCCAACTTAACTAATTTTTGAAAATATTATATTAATTATCTAAAAAGGAAACCATTTAGTTAAAATAATCTTTAGTTCCTGTAATAATAACAATACACGGTATAAAAATAATCCAATGGTAAGAAAATAATTCATATCGATCATCAATTTCATTTATATTCCATCCCTTTCTCAGACATTTTCAACCTCCAATTTCGAAGAATATCTCAGGTGTACTGCAGCTTACCGAAAAAAAAGTTTGCAGGCCAATATACTATAATGTGTAGTATGCGACATACGTTTATGGTTTATTGGTTTGTCACATCGAATACGAGAACGGAAAATGAGAATTTGTATACGTGCGTCGTGCATGGTTGTGGCGTTATTTATTTCTATAAAAGTAAAACAATATCCATTGTCGACGACTTCACAACAATTAATCGGAAAGAATATTTTTTTTCCCTTCATAAATAATATCCTCGTCGATGACGATAAAATCTTGTACACGCCACGTTTAATTTGCATATGTGAAACGGCAAAAATATACGCGATGAATCTAAGTGTGATTCACCGCGTTGCTGCACGTGTAACGTTTTCGGAATATTATATATTATATTATATTCGTATATTATATGATATTAATATAGTAATAATGTAATTCTCTGGTGTGTACGGCATTATTATTATTATTCATATTATTGCTATCACGTCAAAACAGACCGACGTCGTCGTTTGTACATTGGATTTTCGCGTATACTATCCGTGCGCAAAAACACATCGTTATAATAAATTATACATATTTATGATACGTAGAAAGTTTAGGACGACGAAAGAACTATCGATTTAGAGATGCGTAGGTGTGCGCGCGAGCGCGATAAGTTAATTTTTCATGCGTTTAAATATTCATCGCCGGAAAATTATTATTACCTCTTGTTTGTTATTATTTCGATCAACCAATATCTACAACCATTTATTAAGAAACGGCGTGTATTCTTTGCATTTTTGCCGTTGTTATGATAATTTGCACGAAATGAGTGGGTA
Organism: Chaitophorus viminalis; assembly: GCA_025469195.1. NCBI lineage: Eukaryota > Metazoa > Arthropoda > Insecta > Hemiptera > Aphididae > Chaitophorus > Chaitophorus viminalis. The sequence continues at coordinate 95,937 of JAIPRK010000939.1, forward strand.
TTATATATTTTAATCGAGGAACGTATATGTACACTGGTAAGTTATTTTAACAGTAATAACGTTATAATAATATTATATACATTTATGCCTGTAGCTATAATTAATACATACTTCGAGTTGCCTCGTAGAGTTAATATTTTTTACAGTCCCATTAGTTCATTTAAGCCAACGTTTACAAAGTCAATACATGAATTCATAGATTATTTTCAGGAGTGGTGGTATTTCATGTAGGTATATACACCCTGTCCAACGTTAGATAACTGATATACAATTGTTATAATTATCCTGTATACATATATACTATGGTAATGAAGATTTTTGAGTTGTTTTACTAAAGGGGTCGAAGAAATCATTGTGAATTCAAATTCGTTGTAAATAGTCTCCACATATAAGATTAAGTTTTGATTTTTTCTCTGAGACGGGAGAAAAGCTTTGAAAACTGTAAGAAAAATATTTGTAAGATAAACATAGTAAATAGAAATAGAAAATTACCAGTAATCCTGTGTCCTTGAAAATAAATAAATAAATTGAAAATTGTCTTACGACAATTATAGGGGTATCAAAATATGTGGGACATCGTATTATATTATATATACATGTACTTATTGCATAAATAGGAAATGTTATATATAAAGCGAGTATTATTGGGTAACTCAAGTGATTTATTTATACAAATGCTTATACGGTTAAATGTTCAAAAGGACGTGAGACTCACGGTGTAGACTAAAATAAAAAATTGTTTTCGAGGGATAAATATCAGGGTACAATTCTGAAAACGTTGGTACAAATTATTAGAATTATTGGTAAAAAAATGTTTTGGAAAATTCAATTTTGTGGTGCCAGGGTAACGTACCTTATACGTGCTGTATACACGCATATGTAATAATTTGTAAAACGCGTATTATAACCTGCACTCAATCCGATAAAATCGATTATTACGACCTACAATAATAAGAAATATAGTTTTTGTCTACGGTGGCATAGTGCACCGAAACGCGTCCGTAACATCCAGTCGACGACGACAAAATTATAATAGTACAGGTCGATGTGCACACACCGAAATTCAAGAACCATCCGCTAGCATATACGTATAGGTGGAATACGTTTCGGAAGTGTTCAACAGGAAATTATACTTTCTTCGTACATACCTAAAGAGTAAAGATCTATTGTATTACCACTAGTATACCTAATAATAATTTACATCTATACACGACCGCGATGTGTATGTATAGGTATATACACAAAGTGTAGTAGTATTTAAAGACTATACCATTTTTTTCTTTCTAATAAGTTTCCTTGGCACAGTCATTTGGAGTTAAACATAAATTGTAAAGTAGAAATTTTAACGTCAAGGACAATAGATGATCATTTACTAAATACTAAATAGTGATAATGATAATAATAGTAATAATTGTATATTACTAACAATATAACATATTATACAGTGTCCTGGCGGATAATTATACTTTTATAATGTATCAGTATAGTCAGTAGTGTACTCCAAATGAAATAATATAAGGAATTTGATTATTAATTAACTAGCTAGATATTAAACATTTTGTAGTTAAATATAAGAAGGTAATGCGGGGGCGTCTGCACGATGAAGGTCGACGTATTTTGGATGAGTAGAACTGCGCACATGATTGCATTCTGAGCTCATTTTTTGATTAACCCTATTATTGTGGGCAACTGAAAAAATTATTAAAGGCACCTACCTACTGTTGTCGAAATAGTATACTATGCGTTCGTAAGTTTTCTTCTCGAGTAATCCTACGCAGAAAATTGCCTTTGAATTCAACATTTTAAAGAACATATAGAGCATATAATTTTATTCCTACTTATATATTGTAGATATAAACTGGGACACTGGGTGCGTTATTTCTATGACTCGAGGTAAAGGTAGTTTTAGCATTGTGTTCTGAGCAACGAGAGTTAAAAACGGCCGTCCTAGCAAGTCCAAGAGAGGTAATTCAATTATAAAAGATAGATTAAGATTAGATATCGGTATCGGTATTATTACACTGAAAAATATTTTAATATGTAGTTCTACGTAATAATAAATTACTCTTAAATAAAAACCGTATATTGTCAGTATATTAAATATTGTTACAACGTACAACTAAAAGTGGGGGGAAGCGTCATATGCGGCGAGGGATTCCCCACGGACCTATACAAGCGTCTCACTCCACACATGCGATTTTTAGCCTCCCCTGACAGTTTTAGCCCTTTACTACGGCATTACTTCTACGCTTGTGTCTTGTGCGTATATAAGCTTTTAGATAAACGTCATATAGGGTCGTTGCTTCTAACATCGTTGTAAATATTTTCATTCGCAATGCATATAACTACTACACTTCTTCACATCACCAACAATGGAACCATGACAATACGCACATTGGAGATTCGACGTTTGATGGATTACAGTTATGGTCGTTTTATACATTTTTTATGCGTTTCCAACTCGTTTTCGTACTACAGAATATACTTATTTATTTATTTAATAAAGTATGGGTACGGACCTAAGACTTTTTAAATAATTATAAATTGTAGGTAAATTATATTAAATACTGTGGAATAATATTTAAGTAAATATAATGAGAGAAATAAAATAAAGATTGCTAAAATATGTCTAGATATTTACATTTTAATGCTGGATTCAACGCGCTTTACGCCTGTAGTGAATATTTTCATAACTCTTTTGAGATATTTTTATGCCACTTGCCACGACCACACATGCATACGGCATGTACACTGATTGTGAATTATTCCGATTTTAATGATCTGCATTAAACTCTTCCGATGGTAAACTCTATCGCGGGTTTACTTCAGTATTACCTATAGGGCATATGTAAGCTGTCCCGGGTTTACTTCAGAATTACCTGGAAGGTATATATCGTACGTGTAAGCTCTTCCGGGACTACTTTAACCCTACCTGAAGGGTGCAGCGTGCAAACTCTACGGAGTCTGTAATGGCTTTATTCGTGCATTATAAAATTATCAAGTTACAATAATAATCGAGATACTGACAAAATAAAAATGAAAAACTATTAGTTAAATTGGATCAACAATCATTTAATAATACGAACACATAATTATTCTTAGAAAGCTTGAGGTATCCATTTTTGGTCCGTAATTATAATATGTATAGCACCTATAATGTATAATATATCTATAACGACTATAACTATGAATCGAATCTATAATTTTTCTGCGACATTATTTTATTAGTATAATACCTCAACTATATATGACTGATCTGCAGCAGCTCGGCAAACAATTATAATTATTATTACTATCGTAATGCACAAACGAATATGTAGCTAAAACAGACTCGGGCAAAGTTCACGCGCACTAACTCCTCAGGCGCAGTATAATAATAAGTGTATACACACCGGAGTTGACCCGAAAGAGCTTGCGATAATATTGCAACTCCCTTGGAGTGTAGTCGTGTAGCAGACCCCGTAAAGTTTACCACCGGGACCATTAGCTGCAGTTTAAAAAAAAAAAATGAAGACACTTTACCATTATGATTGTGTACAATCGGGATATTATACAGTATAGCGCGTAAATTATTATGTACCACCGCCCGACCGACGTATACCTATATACGGACGACCATCGTTGTCGCCGTGAACGCGTTTTCGTATAAATTATAATAATAATAATAATAATAATAATAATAATAATATTATAATATGTTGTCGCATTATTATGTAAACCTTCTGCACCGACTTCGTCGTCGTTGTCGTCGTGACCTCGACGCACAACCGATCTCTCTCCGAAACGGACCACGCGCGGTGGTCGGCCGTGTGTACGCCCGCGAACACCGAGTTATTGACCTTTTTAATTGGTCCGAGACGCGCGTCTGACCGCGGCGGCGACATTATACGCGATCTCTATCGACTGCCGCGTCGCCGTCGCCTTATCCGCCGCCGCGTGTTGACCGTTTCGCCGACCATGTGAAGACGACCGCGCGTCGTACAACATTAATGTACAGTGCAAGAAGCCAGAGCTTACTACACTATAGTAAGCTTTGGTACACTTCGGAACCAAGTTTAAATAACCCGTGTGTTCCTCAATAATTATGATTATTCATCTAGTTTTCCAATCGATGAAGCATCGGATTGATAAACCTTATCATGTCATCACTTTGCGCACCACCCTGTTCAGTAGGTGTGCTATCGGATTCATCGAGGAGCAATCAGATTGTCTACCTGATTTTTAGAATTTTCGAGGAACATCGAAAAACATCAGATGACCAATTAAGTGTATTGAGGAACACATGGTATACGTCGATTAACCGATTGTTTCTAATAAGCGATTGGTTTGATTCGTATACCTACTAAGAAAAAGAAAATGAAAAATAAAAAATATTCAATAAACTATTATTAACTATGTACGTATAATAATTAAAAAAATCAAGTATGTATGTATATTATGATGTGTTTGGCGTTCTTATATGTACAGGAACTGTACTTACGATAAAGTACAGTAAAAATAGACGTAACGACATCGATGATAAAATTAGAGTAATATGTTAACTAGCTTTCGCCTAATTGTATCAAATAATTGACGTGATATTTCAATAATCCGATTGGTTGTTTTTATATCCGCTAAATATCCATTTTTCTATAAACGGCTTCTATACTGTACCTCCATTGCTATGCGTGTACGCACAAAACCCGTTTGCGTCGCGCGTATTTCACATTTCGTGTCATTATAACTATTATATCATAATATCATAATATCATCATTAAACTATTAGCATTATTGTTCGTAACGATTCGGATTCGATTTGAATAGCCAATAGTATAAATGGTGTACGGTTGTAGGTGAGCTAGTCACAAAACCTCGTGGTACTAACCGATCGCATAATATAGGATTAATAATTTATTCTTATGCATACGAGTACATTGTGTATCGGAATAAAAATTCTACGCGATTCCCAGTGTTCGCAATCGTGTGCGGGTCCCATACGCATAATATTACTGTGCTGCACCAATATAATAATATTATAGTATTTATAGTATGATAGTGCAATGCTTTTGCATTAAGCGCGGATTGAAATAATATTTCCAAGTCATCTCAGCAACGCGTTTTTTTTTTGAAAGCCTGCGTCCGATCTCATCGTTTATTCAAACGAATCTCTTCTCGCGGATTTCGGGTATATCGAGGCCAAAAATAGATTCGGATATGTTATTATAATATTGTATATATACACATAAATCCGGCCCATACGTAATTTAGTCCTTGGGTAAATTCACGTTTTGGTGTAAATATTGAGAACACCGCGCACTAGCTATTATACTATACGATACGGCGACCATAAAAATAGATTTCTGGCTGTTAAACGATTACGTATTTTTATTTATCTTTTATCTTTCCGTTTTCCAGTTTTGCGACGGAGCTTCGGCACGTGAACATCATATTATTATGACAATCATGAGAATCACATTTATTTCGAAAGTTTATTTTTTTATATTTCCGCGTTGCAATATTTCGCCTCTTTTGGAAATTGAAACCTATTTACATAGTAGCGCAAAAACTATAAATATATTATTCTATGGATATACGAAGTGATTTCTTCATAAATAGTTACCATTTTAAATCACAACCACGCATCGGCTGAGACCAAACACAAACTAATAGCAAAAATTACGAACAAGGGAAGAGGAAATTGTACCTGTACGGACACAAATCGATCCAAAGAAAAAAGTTGTAACTTTGTAAGACTACACTTGTCACAAAAAAAAAAAAAACCTTTACGTTACATGCAGCCATACTAAATAATATTGTATAATGAACAATTCACAACTAAACGCATGTGTACGCATTGAATCATATATTAAATCAAATATTTTATTTTTATAATATATATTTTATTCGCCACTTACTGATATATTGTACTTGTGTATTATAGGTATTATAATATTATATTACATGCGCGTCTACGAATGTTTTCGGTCGTCGTGTTGCCGTGAAAAAGTTCTTAGCGGTGTGACGGGTTCAGCCTTGAGACTTGCAGTTAATTATTGACATGTTTCTCTAGCCAAACAGTGTTGTCGACCGGTTTATTTTCTTTTTTACACGCATAAACTATCATGTAGATGTTTGTTATTTATTTTTATTTTATATTTTATGAATTATTGCATTTGCCTAATTTTGTTGAGTATCTACCAAATATGCAGGCACGCATGACGTGACACCTACGCCGAACCAAATTACCAAGCCACGCCTAGAAAACCCACGATTTATATAATATCTTCTCGGTCGTAGATAAATCATTAAGTTTCGACTTCCTCATGAGGAACCTTCTTCATGCACCATTCGAAGAATTATCGTCAAAATTGTACAACGACATAGCGTCTATATAGTTACCTATGTTTATATATTATAATATATTCTCTCTCGGATTACCTGATTAATTTGCAGTTTTAGAGGGACAAATTCCCCCTTGTCCTGCTCTCGTTCCCTGTGTATTTAATCCGATAAATAACATAAACTGTCCAACTCTTTCTCTCTCTCTGTCTTTGCAAATCAACTTGAATATTGTATAATATGAAATACAATGTGGAAAATGTATATTTTATTGGGTGAGCTCTTAGTTTCACACAACATAATAATAATCAATAATAATCGTATATTAGAATATCATTAAAACAAAACTATCTTTGTATCTATGCACGTGCAATGCGATGCTAAGCGCTGATATTATACATGCCTACGCTGCACACTTACTTTATGACGCACTTATAACACAAACGCTATTATTATGATTATTGTCTGGGAAAGTATACTGCAGACGCGTATACATACATTATTATTCGAGCGAAATATAATAAACTTGAAAAGATAATGATTTTCCGTTTCGCGTTATTGTACGGTGCATGCAGTCCGCAGTAGAAATAGTGCACGTCAGCCGAGAATGTGGCTGAAGTTCAGCAAAGATCTCTGCAATACATACACTACTACAACATATAACTAACGTTGAGCAGCCTGTACTGTCGAATCGTTATCACCACGAATATAGGATAATGTCGTTTTCAAAGACTTTCCGACCGTCGCGACGTCGTTGTTTTTGCACCGACGAGAGTAAAAATAATAACACCGTTTATGTATATGTACCTGTATGGCTATATATTATGTGAACATTTATAAATTTATAATATATAGATGGGATTTGAACTTTGAAGCTGCAACGACCGGCGACATACTAATATTAATGTGTATAGGTACTACACTAAACCACTTTTGCGTTTTCCACTCCAAGGCACCGTAATTCCTTATCACTGCATTGAACTCGGAGTCGAGTAACGAGTCGTCGTATAAACTTGTTTTTCTTTCTCTCTCGCTCTCGTATATATGCGTGTATATAATAGATTCTCATTATTCCTTTTATTTTCTTTCTCCACTGCCCAAACCTCTCAACCCACCACTGGCATCGTTCTCGCATCACTCCCCCGCGCCGCAGCATATAGCGAGATAATATATTACTAATATTATTATTATTATTATTATTATTATCCATGAACCTGCTGCGATGTCATTGGCCATAATGCTATTATAAACGGATACGGAAAAATAAGTGAACGCGTTTCGCTCAAATGGTGGATACTGCGCGGTTAAGCACCAACCTACGACGACCCTAGCTGATGTTATGAAAATTTTTAACTTTAAAAGTGTTTAACTCATTGATCGAACGGAGTCCTTGATATAGAAAATAAACAATACAGTTATGAACAATAAGACAAAATGTGTTTCTTTATGAGTCAACACGTAATCTTATATATAAGTACGTAATAAAATGTTAACTGAAATATAGATGGACAGAACGCAACCGTGTACCTATATACTTACCAATAATAATGAATAAATTGGTAAAAATATAATTATTTTCCATCTTCCTTCAATCATTTCGTTACCACTTGAAAAAATATCGTCCCGCGATGTCGAAGCGTACATGTACTTCGGATTGGACTCGACATATGGAATAAAAGTTTTGAGACCCCCGATCAGTATCCACGTAGGCACGTACACGTTGCAGTTGACAACGGAGCAGAGTGAAAACCTTTATTAGCCATAAATTGTATTCAAATACAAATAATACAATACAGCCCTTGGAGAATTCAATCACACAATACATTGTGGATGTGCCCTCGGATACCATTGCGCGTCAGACGAATAGTTTATAGGCAGACATTATTTGTGTTGTCCTTTTCGTCTGATTTTCGGAAACATTCCAAACATCGTTCTGCAACAGGACGCGTTTTCGTCGCATCTACTCTCGCATAATATATTCGTAAGTACCTACTATATTATTATGAATATACATCAGCGATACGTACAAGATAAGTTTTCATGACAGTAAATGTTTTTGGTCTATACGGCTGTAGTATTATTTTATTTCTCAAAATAAGTTCCAAAATGCGTATCTAAATGTCATAGTGTAACAAGTTATTCTGGTGACGGAACGGGGGCTTTCATCGGTAATTATTATTGAATTTAGAACTTTCCCGCTCCATGTTTAATGATTTGTACAATATAATAAATGAATGATACAAAAATGTATAAAAATATACTTAATAATTAATAATATTAAATAGTAAAATATCATAATAATATAAATAACGACATAAACTACAATAATATGGACGCGAACTACGTTTGCAAGGTGCTTGATATTTAAATATAGAATTTTCATGTTCTTACTATATTATAATATTTTGATTCTTTAACGTAATCAGATTTCTCATTGATGTCATGTTAATCCGGAGAATATTTATCACGGCAGACATTATTGTTAAAAATGTTAAATACCTAGTCGAAATTGTAATCTCGTCACATCATAATAATATAATCGATTCCTTGGAACACCATGCATTTCCTTATTATTTTTCACACCTAGAGTTTCTTATATAATAACATTGACTAACACCAATTATTTTAATTAACCATGATTGAATTAAATGGTAATTAAGTTTTAATGGGCATTGTAGTAATTAATGTTATTTATTTCTGAAATAAGATTACTTTAGTGTTTAAATAATTTACACTACAAATATAAAAGTAAAATACTATATAATATATATAATTTGGCAATATTGAGAAATATATATATATATATATATTTTTAATGTTTACCAAAAAAGTTAAAATTTGTAATAATAATAAGTAATTTTTGGATTTTGTTAATAAGATGTACGCCGCACGTTGGCCACCCCTGATCTATATAATAGTGCCTATAGTAAAATGTTTAATAATTAGGTATATTAATATGTAACGAAAAGAATACTTAAAACTAATTAAACATAAGTGATCATTATTAATCAAGAATTTCGTTCTGTCTCGTAGCACTCACGCCCACAACACATATGATTTTAAATTAAAAATAAAAAATAAAAATTGTTGCCTGTGTAACACAGAAAATAGACTTACGTTTAAAGGTTCCATAATAACGACCAGTAGCCACCGTTTTGGTCATTACTTTGATGAGAACGCGTTTTATTTTATTATAACACACGGGCTCTAATAACATACTTACGCGCTTCGTTTAGGTACAACTAAACTAAAGTTGTATAATGATAAATTAATCCTCGTTAATCAACTTGTTTTAATAAACGCTATATTACAATTTCAAGTCTTTATTTTGTGAATTAATCGCACTAATATATATATATATATATATATATATATATCAATCTCGGACACATCCATTCTTAGGAACACGGCTGTCTAATATTATCGCAGCATAAACATAATACCTGTTAGCTGGAGGGTTAATTAATGCACATTGTTCGAAATTGTTTAGTAATACAAGTTTCATTAATATAGTTTGGTATATAAGTACCTATACTTTATTATAATAGTATTAATATTGAAATTAGAAATTATAAGATCAGTGGATACTACTAATTTTGATTATATTGACTGTATAAAAGGTATAATTCGATTTTGTAACAAACAATTATTATGTTTTTAGAGTCGTTGAGGCAACTGCAGTGATTTTAAAACGAATAATATAAGAACCCAATACGATGATAAACTGGCGCGGTCCAAGAGTATTGAGAATAATGATCGCGGTGTATAATTATTATACTTCTAATAAATGCAATGATTGATATTTTCGAACGCGCGTCTGTATAATATAATATATGTATTATATAATATTGTATGGTGTGGGTATTCGATTGCATGAAAGTAATTTTATTAGTGGTACAAGCTAAAATTACCAACATAATTGTTTCTTATTCTAAGAAATCGATGTAATAATTAATTTTAATTCGCACTGAATAATATATTCAGAATCCGAGAAATATACATAATTGACACGTTGCAATCATATTAATATTATATCCGCAATGTGATATCGAATAATTGAAACGCACATATTATAATCGAACGACTTTCGTGGAACAAATAATTATCAACCGTAAAAATGCAAATCTATACGCACCAGGACTATTATCGTTCTATTTGCATTTCGCGGAGGTGAATAACAACGTGTGTCCGTAAACAACGATTAGTTGGACGTACAAATAATATAATATGCCACGCGTGCAACGAAATCGCTTCGAAAATGTGGTTTTCGTAGACTTTTCATTCGTGCTGTACTGCTACTGTACATAATATCATGTAACATAATATACATTTCCCGTAGCTTTCGACCCGTGTGATTCATCATCAAATTACGAATGATTCTTTCGGAGTTCCCGATAAGCGATTGTACACGAAAGCGGTACGGTTACAACCGTAACGGTTCCCGGGTTGAGTCATGCCCGTTGTGCATTGTGTACTCCTATAATATTATATTATTATAATACACGTCGCGCCAACAACAGTAGATATTAGTATTGTTATTAATATAGGTTTAGGCGTACCGGGGAAAACGAGAAGAACATAATTGTATTTTTTTTTTTTTTCGTTTCGAGCAATCTATAAGAACACGATGTGATTTGCATAATTATGCAACGCCAGTGAACCACCACGAAGTTACCCCGTTCTTTTACGATGTACAAGACGATGAAATAGCATGGTGGACACATAATATATAACATCCCTTTGTCCCTAAGATCAAATACGTGTACGACCTCGTGCTTAATGGTTCAACGGACTTTTCATCCTTTTTGCCTTGTCGCTTATTTGCGGTGTACGTATATATACATACACGTGGTATTTAATGTTCAGACACTTTTACATGACTATTGATTGTTATATAGGACTATTTTGTTTGATGTGCTCAATGGGACCAAATAATCTCAGCAAAAAACGAGGTTCCAACGATAGAACAACCAACTGTCGTCGTGATATCAGTTGACGGAATATATATCGACAATCGAAGATGACCGTCGAGATTTGTCGGATACTATATTTTATTGGATATTATATTGGATCGATTATTTACACTACTTATTCAATACCTAGATTTTATTTTCTGAAACCTCGGGATATCGATCGATCATGCGAGAACAGAGCATACAACTATAATACTGTACCCACGAATTGCCAAGGTGAGTGTTCGAAAACCTCGCAAAACCTTGAGAAACCTTTTCAAAATAATCCAATAAGTGATTATCGCACTATATTATTGGTTAAAATTAAAAATTTAATTTGGAACGAAAAATTTTCAAGTTGAGCGCGCATCAACAGCGATAATAGTATAATACTCGCCACAGATTGACTACACTGGCCAAAGACGCAGACGGTAGGTCAGAGTTATCCCTATAAGTATTTTTCCTACAAATGATCGTGGACTTTGCACACGATCAACACGAGTGTGATAGATGTGTAAGTAATTGGAACGCCTCGGATACGTTATCGCTTATGACGCTGATTCATCGAATATTAATTGTGTACAATTTATTTTTACTTAATTATTAAAATGAACAATATCTACTTGTTACATCTTCAATCGACACAATAATATGTCGTCAAATTAATAACGATAACAACGTGATCGTGGTGTGAACGAAAGAGTGTCCTAACTTACAGGACTTATAGCACTCCTCGTAACTACGTACCTACATGCAATATATATATATATATATATATATACTGTATTTAAAAAATAAAAATAACTGTGCGTATCGATTTACGAGTAAACGTCGAAAAATTATAATCAACAATTCGCGTCATTGCGAACGATTGTGTAATAACAAGCTATCGCAGTACATAATATTATGCTTAACATTCACCGTCATATTAATAGTATATTATATATATATATATATTATAATAATTAGCAAGCGTTTTGGGTGTTGAATTACAAATTATTATTCTCGGAACGCATATAAGAGTCATGCGACAATAATTAAACAGTGGTAATTTATACGGCGCACAATCTCGAAAACTGTTATTACAACCCACTATGATGTAGTATGCGTTTATAATGCACGTGGAGTGCAGTAGCAGTAACAGTTTACAGTAGCCAGCCTGTTGTACATCGAGTTCGACCGCATCAATGTTTACACTCGTAAAAACTGCACATACAACTCGCCGATTCGTATCTAATTAATTTTTGTAAACAGTTAGGCATATCTAATAATAATATTATAATAATAGTCCGTTTCGTGCGTTAACGATGTGATTATTTTACGTTTTTATGTATATGCACTTTTACCTGCACTACTACGTGTTTTATGATAATTAATAATGTACGCAATAATACGCTTTCGGTGTAGTATACGCAATAATACGCTTTCGGTGTAGTGTACGCGCGCAGGACTCCATATTATACTGTGTGGCGTGTACATGTACCTGCACGTACATACTTATAACAAACGTGTAGTGGTAATGGAATCCAACAATGACGTTTCGCGTAATTAGATGTATCACGCATAAAGTACTTGCCCGGGCCGTGATGTTACATGCATAGCAGCACACACGCTAGTTGTTTGCCAATTCACGCCTAATTACTTGTGAACGATTAAAAAAATTCAAACAATAATCGCTGCTCGTTTTATATGCGGTTTGTTTTTGAACTTAACGGATTTGTTATCACATACATAATATACGTCATGTATAATTGTATGCACTTTTAAACTGGCGTAAGATCACTGCGCCGCATGCGTAAGCGTAGTAGTTTTAATTGTTTTTAGTTGTATATGCTATAGCTATAAGGCGTCTAAGTACACGGTCAATGTGTGCGAGGGCAATGGTGATTATCATACATTTTCTCGGCGACGGACGATTAAATTTGTTTAATAAAACTGACGTTATAACAAGACTATAATTATTAATACGTTATTATTACCTGCACATGGGGATCACTGTACATCGTCGTCTATGCATGTTGCTCGTACGATATAAAGATATCGGAAAAACACCGCTTTATGCTTTTTGCAGTTCACATAAATAACATCATGATGATGAGCGTTGATTGTAATAATGAAAGACGTGGCATTTTTACACTTTTAATTTTTTATTTTTTTTTCTATAATATTTAGCAGTAATTTCATCTTACCCAAATATCGGCTTTAATATTTAATTCTGAGTTATCAAAATAATAATAGTAACAATATTTCAATATTATTTGCATTTCAAATTAAAAACTTAAAAAAAAGTCTGAAAGAAAAAAGAAAGTATCGAACATAATACACTGCAACGGAATAAAGTTATTTGCGATTTTAATTTTAAATGTTACCTATAGAGCATCGTCTATATAAAAGCGCGATGAAAATTAAAAGGTTTCTTAAGAGCTTACATAGTAAAAATTCAAAAGGGAAAAATGAAATATTACTCTCGCATACTTTGGACGGATTTTCATCGGTCTCGGTGTTTTATATGAATTTATTTTGTAATAAATTACTCCGCGTGCAGTATAACCACCATCTCGGTTGTGTATTACTTATTCATGCGAATATACATAATAATATATTGGTATATGTATGTTGTATATATTTTTTTTATGTTTTAATAAACCCGAATAAATTCGAATGCGAGAAATCCTGTTTAATAGCATCTCGCCACGTATTATATTATCGTACGTACATCGTATATAATATACGCCTAACAAATAGGCTCACGTGTGCGATTGTTCACTAATTTCAGTATTTGAAATAAAATGACAAATTTTTCTACACAAACAAACAGTACTCTATATTAGATTTCATAATATTATATTAATATATATTCACGGTTCGGACATACGCGTACGCGATACTTTACATAATAATTCTAATAACAGACGATACTACATAATTTAATTAATGCAATTAAAAGTGAAACAGTTGATCGCATCACACACACATACACACATACACACACACATACTACTACAGTATAATAAGTAATAGCATACGCATAGGCTACACGTCTGTACTTAATTTTATGAACGTAGAAGTGAACTCGTATTGCGTAACGCGCGAGTGCGTAGCAAGTGAATGTAATCATTTTAAGGGCGAAAAGATATTTAAAGTAATGAACACGAAATAATAATAATATAAATATCATATAATCGTATTATTATACGGTGCAGTGTTGGTCCGACGAAATTAAACACCTAGTACCTATATCAAACACGAATAAACGTTATAATATTATTTAGTTATTATTTCATAATATGCATTTACTTGTGTTCATATTGGATTAGGAATTAGGATAGTTTATGCACCGTAGAGGCATCGTGGGGCAGGAGTGCAGGACACGAAGTATTACGAACCGAATTCGTAGACCGTTTGAAATATTTCATCGTCATCATCATACCTTTACTGCCAAGCACTCCATATAACGCTTGAAATTTTCATAATAATAATATTTCTTATACTTAATAATATATTGTTTTCGTATCCCAATCAACGTCACCATCGTCGTCGCCGTAGTCGTCATTGTACCGTATAATAAATAGTTGGAATACACTGTAGGTAGATAAAGGTAATACCATGATATTTACGTATTTAGTGTTTACCGTACGGATCTAATGTACTTTACACACACACACACACACACACACACACACGCAGTAATAATATATTAACTTGAGGATAAAAACATAGCTTAAAAACGGTATGGTATCCTACTATCCTGTATATTATAATATTTATTATGTTGACGATACGATGAGATAGTGTAGACAACGCGAGTCATGTTTAAGACTTGAGTAATATCATAGTGTTTAGTATAACAAAAACTGACTCATCGCCACTTACAAATACATCGAGCGATTGTCGCCACCGATTATTGTCATTGTATACGATACGATTCTCGTCGAACTAGAGCACGGCTTTATTTCACTATGTACTAAAAATCTGCAAGGTTAATCTCAAATTAATTTTGGACCGGATTGGGCCTCGGAAAAAAAGGGCTAGACAGGATCGGGAAATTTTTCGAACCGGGCCAAGCCGAGATTTGTTTACTAAAATGTATGGACCGGGCTTATAAAAAAAGTTGACGGATGAGATCAGGTCGAAAATGGTCGATCTATTTTATATTATAAATAGGTGTATATGTAATATATGTTATATTACTTTTACGCGTTTTGAATTTTATTATTTAAATTATTTTTTTCGTTCCATGGTATCTGTAGTTTAGACAAAATTCCTTACAAATAAGTAGGCATATTGTAGTACAACTATTATTCATCAATTAAAATCAAGCCTTATTAATATTAATGATGACGATATTCACTTTTACTCGATACGAAATAATATTTAATAATGTAATGATAATAATAGTTTCATGTTGTGTGCGCGAGTCGTTTGATATACGCAGGAGAAGGAAAAGGACGCAAATACTGTAACATGTATTTAATAATATGGTTAACGTGTGCGTGATGTGTGTTTGGATATCATGTCCGCCTGTCGGTCACGGAGCAGAAAAATAATCGTCAGTCGTTATTAATTATTTATTCATCGCACCGGTTGGGCATGAAAGTCGGTACGAATAATAGCGATGGATAATAAGGGGATATGATGAATAAATAATGAACCAAATGCAACCGTGTACACGTATGGTGATTCCACATCCCTCATATCGTCGTTGGTATTGCCATATTTTTTATTCGTCGTTTTAGTTTTTCGATCGGCCGATAAATATATGTCCACTTACGTGTGTAGTGAGATATTTAGGACTGTTAAAGTCTCATCAAATAACGATATTAGGTTTAATGTAAAAGAGTATTTTTTGAGCAAATTAACCGTGATAACATTGCATTATGTTTCAATTCGGTTTTGCTACATCGCTTTATTGTAACATGTAAGACAAGACCGAAAAGGGTTCTTCGCGGAGTTGGACGTAGAATCGTGCATAATCAAATAGCACCAGGCGCGCACGCAAAGTTTTTGTTGGGGAGGGGAGCTTAAACATTTTCCTATTTTCTTTACACACAAGTAAATAATTACCACAAATTATAAGTGTTAATTTTTTTACTATTATTATTATATGTTATATTATATGGTTAATCAATCATCATTGTAGTACTATATTTGTGAAAATATGCTATAATAATGTATAATTTATTGAAAAATATATTTTTTTTTGGCGGGGGGGACTTCAGCCCCAAAGCCGCCCATGGGTGCACCACTGAATAGCACATTTAATAAAGTGCTTGTATATAATTTACGGTTTAGTGTTTCGTTATAAAGACGTATGGCAAATATATACTTCGGAAGTAATCGGCGTTTACGACATAAGTATATATATCGTTGATGATCATAGTTATAATTATTGACGATAATAATTGCGCAGAATTTTCACTTTTAGATTCTGAACGGAGTGATGGAATCTATTGATTTTACAATGATGTGTGTTTTTTTTTTTTTTTTTGTGTCTGACGACAACTTTTTTTACAGTAAAAATACTGCGATTTGCTTATACAGCAACTTTTCTGAAAGGAAAGTGAATGTAGATGGTATTTGGGCGAGTCAAAAATCTAAATTTTTTAATACTTTTTGCAAAAATTAATAAAAACAATAAAAAAAATTACGAAAAAACGGGAAATTTTACGCAAAATCACGTTTTTACAAACTACTTTTTTTTAAAATGCTCTAACTCAAAACCGAAAAACCGCAACAACGTATTGATGTTCTCTATATATGATTAAGTTTTCAAAGTATTTTGACATATTTTGACTTATTTATAAACAACTTAAATTTTCGATTTTTGTAAATTTTCTTTTTTTAAACACCTATAAAATTTAATTGGCTGTCCAAAAACTCTTGAAAATGAACTAAAGGATTAATTAATTAAGTAATACTAATTGTAACTAAAAAATATCGGAGATGGTTTCACTCAAATTTTTTTTTATAAGCCCATAAAGTTCAAATTTGTATAAAATGTGTTAAAATCGCGATAATTTGCAAGTTATTTTGTAGTTGAAAATTCATAATATTTTTTCTGTCTATAACTAAGGTTCAAAATTTTAACACTAAGTTATCCATAAGCTTACCTTCAAAAATATATAAAAAAATTCTACCAGACTTAAGAGAAAAAATTTTATGACTTTCTGAAATTTAAATTTTTACGAAATTGCATTATAATTCAATTTAAATATAAAATACTATATTATTATATACACATTTTAGACAAACATATTAACTCCGTTCAGAATCGTTATTCGTATACAATGATAT
>JAIPRK010000940.1:0-44243 GCA_025469195.1 Chaitophorus viminalis
GGGGCTGAAGCCCCCCCCAAGCCCCCCCCCAATATCCGCCTATGTTGGTAGCAAAAAGCAGTGTTGTATAATATAATATAATATAATATAATAGTATCTACCAACATTTCGGAGTGGCCTAGTCGAAGCAGTAGTATTTAAACCTTTATTTCAAATCACCGTCGTGATGTATTATCTATTACAGAGACGTATTAAATACCCGGTATGTATAGTTATGTTACCGGCAATATGGATATAGTTAAGATATTTTGCAAAATGTATAGGCATTATGCATACTGCTGACCGGTTTTAAGCAATGTAAATAAAACATAACAAATAGTAAATAAAATCATATTATGGTTAAATTTTATAAAATATTTAGACATTAAGTAAAATGTAAATTTATTTTTAGGCAAAGTAAAAAACAATTTATGTTCAATCTGTCAATCATATTAAGATTTTTATAATTTGTAATACATTATTACTCGTATTGCAGACAAAATTTAGATATATTGTTATATTTGTATACATATTACTGATATTGATATATTGATATTATTATTATATTATTTCATGGAATACTATTATTTATAAATTTTACTTAAGCTGCTTGGTACTTCTTACAATATTTTGTAGAAAAATAACATTTTGAAGTGCACAAAATGTTATTTTTAAGACAAATCAACATTTTATTTAAACACTTGGTCGAACAAACATATTTTAAAAATCCTTGGCCAGTTCCTGTGGACTGATCCTTTGCGACTTTTCGTAACGTCCCTTCTGTATCTGTTGGAATTTCTTTAATTTCTAGTAGCTTGTACTGTAAATTGACTTCTGGAATGTAACTGCTTCAGAACTCCATTTTATCGATCACATCCAATATTGTTTATTTTAATAATTTTGTCTACACCACGTTCGGCATTATACATAATACCTAATCAAACTCGTATTTTGTATATTTTCTAATGATTTTTGGCATCTTATACAATGCCTAGAAATTTAGTAAAATATCGGATTATTTATATTGCCGGTTACGTGTATAAATTGATAATCTACTAAAAGTATTCTACTATTAAACTTGGTGCCGAGAGGTGGCGGTGCCTGTCTACCAAAAATGTTTTTAGAGAAATGTTTAATCTAAACTTTGGTAGACATTTTTTTTTTTTAAATGTAACGAATAAATTTTATATTATAAAAGTTTTTTACTTTTATTGCCAAATGTAGAATATCGAAAATTTATCAAAACAACGTAATATTTTAGTTTTATTTTAATTTTTTCGTATTAAACTTATGAAACAAGTTTTTTAACTTAATAATAGTTTGTCACTTAACTTAAACATTTTCACAAATGCAACTATATTAAATCTCTTTGAAGTGATAATAATTTTGAACTTTTTTTAGACTGAAACTGAAAAATTGGCTATTTATTGAATATATTTTACCATATATATTCCAAATATTTCTAGAAAAATTGCATATAAATTGGGAGATGGTGAAGTTATTACATCTACAAATATAGAATCATATTTCAAACTTAATATTTATTTTCCTGTACATGATATCAATGACATAAAAAACAAATTTGAGGAAAATATCTTTAAAATACTGAATGATCTTCATAGTTGTTTAAGCACAACCGCAATCTATTAAAATAAAAATATTTTAGAAGTGTGCAATATACATTTTATAATTTATTAGTCATTACTAATCCAAAATATTATTGTTTAAGCGTTGTAGAGATATAAAAATAATGTTAACACAGCTATTAAATTGTTAAAATGTATAATGATCACTATAATATATTTAATATAATTAAATCGAAAAAAAAAAAATTGAAGATGACAATGGCATTTTTATTAATATATTCAAAGGGTGATTGTACGATTTTTAGCGGAGCAGCCAATATATATATGTTACAGCTAAAGTATTGAATTCCGTTATTTTATGAAATAACTAGGTAGTTCATGAATTACCTAAGTATGAAATAATACATGAAAACTGTAATTTAACTAGTTATTTCATAGAATATCTAGTTAATCTATACAATTTCAGTTTGATATCCGTTAAAGTATAAAATACATTACAATTTTAAATATATATTAAACTATTTTATTATACTGAATTAATCATAGTTATATTATTTATTTATTTGTCATGTAAGGCTATTATGACATTTAGAGTTGCATAATACCTCTTTTTTTCTACAAACACATCGCTTTGTGTCACATTTTTTGGTACAAGTGCACTTAAAAAAACCCTGACCAGTTCCCAGTGACTGCGCAGTTGCCGCAGATATTAATGTAACACTTTCATTTTGAACAGCTTCTACAGCTAACAACTTTTCTGAACATACTGTGAACTGTGATCGAGAGTATAACTATTTTAACAATCCTGTAATTATAATGTGTAGGTAGGTATCAAATAAATTCATAATAAAATTATAAAAAATAAAAAATAACTTGTATTATTATTAACTATATTTATTTATCATGATAATTTGTTATTTACAATTTGGCACATTAACGAAGTGATGCCAGGGAATGTATAAAATAACTAGTTAAAGTATAAATTATATATATATTACCTACAAACTTTAGTTATTTTATAAATTACCTAGTTATTTCATAAACTAACTGATTCAACACTTTAACTATAACATATATATATATATATATATATATTTTTGTTTGAAACGATTTATTTTACATTCCTTCCCCCCCCCTCCCCCCGAAGAAAATGCCCAAGTTACGCCCAAGTATTCTACGATATTATATTATTTTAACAAAGATATACTTCGACAGCGACTGCGATAACAATAATAATATATATCGCGTAACGTGCAGTACACTGCGATGTATATAATATTATATATAGGCTTCGCGGTGCTGCAGTGCATGTAGGGGAAAGGCGACTTGCTGCTGTTGCTGATTCTACTGCTGCAGCAGTAACGTCAGAATATCCGTATAATGGATATGAATTGTACAAATATATCGGACATTTCGGACCATTCCGGTGGGTTGACTGTCCGAAAATAGCAATCGAACACGAAGGTTATACGTACATATAGGGGTAGTACGCGACTTTGGCCCGGACAATGCCTGTATATAATAATACAACGGTATAAACCATTTGCGTGTATGTGCGTGTGTGTGCGTGTGTGTGTGTGTGTGTGTGTGTGTGTGTGTGTGTGTGTGTGTGTGTGTGTGTATTGTTATTATTACTATTACGCGTTTATATGTACGTGTATATAGATATATCAGAATTAGCTGACCAGTGTCCATCATGTGCGTGGCGGGCGAATGTATACGCGTCGGGCAATAAAACCCTCGAAAATAGTTTTGCGCCACCGTTGTGGGGTGGAGTAGTGGAGTATAGTGGACGGACATGGCCGGGGAACGACGACGGTTCTTGACAAGGAACATTAAACATGATATATTGGCGGACGAATCACCCCCCCCCGTGCATGTACGTATATATTATTATGTGTGTATGTGTATAATATGCGCGCACGCATGTGTCAACCTCTTTCGGAAGACTTTCGATCATTTCGGGCAAAATGTTTTCCTTTATTTCGGTAATTAACTGCATTGTGTTGCCCGCCCCCGCGGTACTGACGTTCGGAATGTCCCTCGTATTATTACTATTATTATTACTATTATTATTACTATTATTATTATTATTATTATTATTATTATTATTATTATTATTATTATTATTATTATTATTATTATTATTACTATTATTATAGTTGTATGTGAATATAGTGCACAGTCGCTAGCCGCCGTATTGAAGCTCTGTATTGTTGTATTATATAATATTATTATTGTTTTGTCGGTGCGGCGGGTGCGCGGCGACGCGACGTAGACGCTGCGAGCGACGCGTATTCGCTTTCCGCAACAATCTATGTATAGTAATATATTTTATAATATTGATAATAATATTATGGGGACAATGACGTCAATAACGCGTAGTACAATGTTTATCATCGTGATCGCGTATTGTAAGCAAGTATGTGTATTATGCGATACGGTCGTGCATTATTACGAATGAAATCAAGTACTTACTGCAAATTTTAGAATATTCGTGTACGTTAAATGGATCGAGAGTGTACTGTCGGTTTGCCGTTAAAACCACGAGTGCATAATAAAATTATCAAACTCATATTTTCCAATTTATTATTGTTCATCCGAGGTTGAGATTTGTTTTGTTTCGGATCTGTTTTTGTTGGTCAGTGTACCAAATACCCGCAAATATAGAAAAATATATAAAATGTGGACTCATTAAAATCAGAATTATCTGTGCAAACATACTTTTATTTTTTGTGTATTTGAAAAATTACAAATCCACACCAAGTTTTAGCTTGTCCTACAATAATGCGCAACACTCGATGCTTAAGTAATCACGATGAGAAACAGATTTTCCAAACGAATAGTGTACGATTAACGAGCTCATAAACAGATAATATATTTACAAGGGCCAACGTTTCCCCTCCGGCCCAACATTTGTTCCCAAGTTGTTACAGTTTTCGGCCGATGTAAATATTTTGCTCCTATGCACGTACACATTATAATATATACGTATATACTTAACATAAATGTCCGTTCCCCTACTACTTCGGATATTATCGACTGTATATACTTATGGACCCCAATCCATTACGGAATTATAGTGTCGTGCACACTTGCCAAGAGATTATAATATTATAATGTTTTTGAAATAAACTTATTGGTATTGCAAATTCCCTTCTCTCTCTCTCTCTCTCTCTCTCTCTCTCTCACTCTTTCTCTTTCACTCTCTCTCAATCGCACACCGCACACAGCTCCTTTTAAGCGATAAAATATAGTACTCTAATTTTAAACACTGCCTCGAATTGTGATCAGTTTTATTTTCGTTTCTTATATGTCATTTAGGGTTCGAACGAAAAAAAAAAATTATATTTCTTGGTCACATATACGTTTGAGCACATTCCGCACATTTTAAATCGTGAGCCCAACATGGAAACCATTGATTTTCTACATGGTCTTTTTATTACCGTATTATTCTGTCGTTTTTGGAAAAAATGTTTATACTTTTTACCGTTTTAAAAACTGTAAAATTGATAATATGATACAATAAATGAATGTAAAAATTATAAAATTGCCGAAATATTTTCAAAAACTATAAGAATGAATACCGCAAAACTGTATGATATGCATAAAATACAATAGTAATTTAAAAAATTTTGATATTATTGAGAATCGTTAAAATATGATATTTTGAAATGTGAATAATTTCAAACTACAACGTAATACGGTTTTACTACGTAATACATAAAAGTTATGAATATATTTTATAATAATAAGAAAACCATACAATCTTTACGTTGTGATAATTGTTTTTTTGTTACATTTTTTTTTCTTGACAATTTAAAATTTAATGAGGTAGTTAATATCAGCATTTAAAACCCCTGATAATGCTGAGTGTAATACGGATTCGCATCGAATCTATCCAGGTTGAAGCAGTAATTAAAAAAGTTCGTTCATCATGTACTATCTAACACTAATTAATTTATTAGAAAACTATCGCGATCGATTGATTGATAATTTGATAATCATAATCACAATAATTGTTCAATTAAATGCAATTAGTTCAATATATATATATATATATACAATTTCAACACTACTCGAAATCACCCAGCCCGACCAGGCCCCAAGTAAGGTACTTGAATTTGCGGGCGGTGGCGTAGGACCTACTAAAACATATTAAGAAAAAATACATTTTGAAAAATAAAACGATTCGGATTCTTGAACGAGAAAGTTTTAAAAGTTTTTATTTATAACTCATCGGGTCGTAACAAGCTAATATATACAATAAACCTTATTTATAAAAACTTTTTTAAAAATGTTTAAATTATTAAACAAGTGATATTGCACAACCGAAAATTTCATGTGTTTATTATTGAAAGTTATAAAATTAATACGTGTAATTTAATTGTTTTCATAATAATGGTAAAATGATCGCACAACTCATACTGACTATTATGGTATACGTGAAGATACTACAGAGAACAAAGACACTTTTATACAGGAAATCTGTCAAAAATTTCACGGATTAGAGCAATTGTTTCAAACTACTGGTAATATTACAATTCTGACGATTTTGTGTACCATCTGTGTCTAATTTCTAAAATGTAAAGCTTTTAAATGGAACTCTTAGAACACA
Organism: Chaitophorus viminalis; assembly: GCA_025469195.1. Classification (NCBI taxonomy): domain Eukaryota; kingdom Metazoa; phylum Arthropoda; class Insecta; order Hemiptera; family Aphididae; genus Chaitophorus; species Chaitophorus viminalis. The sequence goes on from JAIPRK010000940.1 coordinate 6,184, forward strand.
CAATAAATTACCCAATAAGTGTCTATTTTAATGGGAATATTAAATGCATGCTGCTGTTTGATCCTGATTTTATAAATCATTATAATTATATAAATGAAAATATTTGAAGCGAAACAGTCTCAGTGTTTGGGGACGAACGGCCGGACAATATAAATTACCACGACTGCATTGTCGAAGATATTTTCGTATTTATATTTATAATTTTATACCAAAAACGTTATATTATACACGAATACTTACAGTCTTCCGGGACACTATTGATTTACGTTTATATTATTATATATTATTTATAGAACGATTACGTAGGTAATCGGATGTATATGTGGTTATGGAACATAGACAATATAATATTATAGGTATGAGTTGATTAATGACTATACACTGTTTATAAAATTACAGTTTATTAATTGTATTAAACAATTAAAAATATTTTCATTTCTTGAGCCTGAGACAGTATAAATAACATATAAATATGCGTTTATGTCTTATATACATATCACACATAACGTATCATATTACAAGAAAATTCAAACAAAACCTTATAAAACCTTGTTGGAATTAAGTATAATAATTACAACGTTTTGATTGAACAACTATATTTAACTATGATTAAAAATTAAAAATTTGTAAGTTATTCAAAATGTCATTTTTTTTATATAACCATTTGATGTAAATAACTTGATATTTTCTAATTATTGTTATAATTTTTAAACTGTATTAATTTATAACATTGTTTATAACTAGTTTGTATATTAACTAAATTGTATTTGAAATATTGTCTGATTAGGAATTACAAAATAAATAAATAACAACTTTGCAAATTTAAAACTAAAAATAATAATTTTTTATTCTTTTGCAGATGAATGTAATTTTTTTTTTTAATTTTAATCAACTTTTAAATATTTTAATATTTTTAGTTATTTAAAAAAGTGCTAAAATTTGGATGACTTTTTTCCCGCAGGCCATAGTTGCGATCACCCCTCCAGTAAGTAGATACATTATTATGTAAAATGTAGTTTAACGGATAGCATTTTAGAAAAAAAAATTCTGAGCAGTTGAATTTGTTAACCTTTATGTTAATCCAAACATGGTCAAGGTTTTACAGATATGGCAGTTAAACATTTGTTCGTAATATTTTGAAGTAGGTAACCAATTTTTATATATTTTTTTTCTTTAATGACTTTTTTAAAATGTTGTTTGATTCTGAATCGATAATGGCGTAGAATTCCTGAACATTTTCCCAGTATGTGATTTAATAAGAATCATAAAAAAGGGAAAGAAAATCGTGATAAAAAAAAAAACCACACATAACGAAACCCAAAAGGTCCCTTGCTTCGTTTTGAATCGAACTAAACCTAAACTTTTTATATAATGGAAATGCGTTCAAAGAAACAGAATTTAAAGGCTTAACTGCCGCCGTGTAATGTTTATGACGTAAAATGACGTGTAACACAAACGTGAGTCGGTCGAAATTCGATCAGATGGGGGTGGGTTTTTATTGATAAAATATTCATTTACACAACAGTCATATAATAGAATGTAGTGTTCCCAGCATTCATGTATGGGTAGTGGCAAATGGCGATGGTGTGTACATTTTGTACACCGCGGCAGGATCCGATAGTTCGTGAAATAGGAAACAACGGCATGCCTACGCATTAAATACATATTTAATTCAATTAATTATACAGGACGTAAAGTTTACGAATACCGTAATTGTACGTTCTGCAACAATTGATAGAACATTATTTTTAATGTTGCTAGCGGAAAAGCTGGTGACTTTATACCTGTACTGGTGTCCGGGGGCGTAGTTTACAACTACCTTTTTTTTTCTAACGCATTATACACATATATGTACATGTAAGAAACGGGACGATATTTTAAATAAAAAAAAAAAAAGGTTAGTTACAATACCAGCGTAGTAGTACACATCTATATTACAATCTATTTACTTCACACACACGCACTCATACACATGAAGACGCACGTATAGCCTAAGGGTTGATACAGTAAGTCCATGAAAATATTATATTATATGGAACGTTGTAATTATTTGCAATCATTTTTTCCTTTTTGAAATTTATATCATGTAAATTATATTTTAAAATTGTGTTTATATTCTAATTTATTGTTGTACTTATAAGTACCTAGTCTATATAAATTGCAGGCTCGCAGTTCTCATTTTTTTTTTTTACAAGTGGTTTGTTAATATTTGACCGGTAATTTTTACATCAGTTTATAACAAAACGTAAACAAATAATAGAGTTTTGAGGTTAACACGGTAACCAATTTAGTCATTTCCCGTCTAACATTGACAATTTCACTGTAAAAAAATGATCTCTGACATACAAGTATACATATTACTTGATACTTTTATTAATATATGGCCTTAATGATTAAGCACACGAGTTGATTGTTATCACGAATTGATCGCAAGATGGTTTTAAATATCTAATGCTAAATGAATTTAACAGTTTTCAGTTATTATTTACGAAAAGAGCACATAATGCATATAGGCGCTTATGTCTTACAGCATCATTATAAAGACGATACAGTAGTTGATATGGGCAATGGATGGAACAGATATCTGTAAAACGGTAAAAAAAAACATACAGAAATGGCAATCTCCCACCAACACAACTCGTAAAGTAAATGTAGTTACCATAAGAGCTGGAATTGGACACACACATCTTCAACATGATGTTCAACCATGAAGAACATCCAACTTGCCATCATTGTGACCTACCACTGACAATCCACTGTGCCAAGTACAACAACGAACGCAGCATCTTAAACCACCTCTCCAACATAGAAGAAGCGCTTGGAGAATCCAATACCGATGCAATCTTCCAATTTTTTAATGCCACTAAACTATTCAACTTACTTTAATCGATTTTTAAACGTGTTATTTATTTATTTATTTTTAATTAATTAATTAATTAGTTAAATTTTTTTCCCCTCTCTTATTTTTCTCATATAAATAATGATTTTCTATGTATAATTCATATATCTATATATAACCACTTCTATACACTATTCAATTATTGTAAACTTTGCAGGCTAATGACCTCAACTATTGAAGCTTTTATTACTAATAATAATAATAAAAAAAAAATGGTATCCTATTATATTCAATAAAAACTAGAAAACGTTTAATTTACATTTTATGTAAAATACGTTTGAAATCGACACGTTGAATACCTGTACTGTCTATATAAATACCAGTAATAGTGTAATGCACTTGCTGATTATATTTTTATAGTGTAAATAATAAAATTTTAATGGCATTTGGATTGATGAGAATTAATATTATACTTGATCGTGTACATCTTAACACTTAACATTATTTTTCTTAAAAGATTTATCCAAAAACTCACAAAGGAATGTATAGCTCTACTTGTGTAGTGAATTTATTTATTTGATTTTGAAAAAAAACAAAAAAAAAAAAAAAACAGCAACAACAACTTAAGAAGCCCAAAAAAATAAAAGAGAGAGAAGTATTTGTAGCTCAAAAGAGTCCGGACCACGACTTATCTCGAGACTGCATAGTCGAGTCAAGATGACTCGAATTTCCATAGACCTTCAACAACTATATAGAACGTTTTTCAGTTTGCCTTCAAAATCGAATTGTCTGACTTAACCGTTTGACGTCTTCCTGCATAATGTTGTAAAAAAGACCAAACGGTTTCGGTGCAATCAATGTTCAGATAGACACACACGTGTTGTGTTTTCCAGAAGTATACGTGTAGTAATAATTATTACTTAAAATTATTACAACTATCATTGTATAGAAATAATAGCAATACAAAAGAAAAAGAAAAATCGCAGAATCATATAATTTATATTTTTACCGGAGACGACGGAACCATCGCAGTAACTGTTTAGGTTCTGAAGATATAAGTACGTATATTATATATACTTTTCAACCACGATAGTTATTATTTATCATTCAACAATACAAGTATCTTGGATTGTTTGTCACCGGCTTTACTTCTACCTTTATTCACGTCTGGTTATCTGTATTATATATGTATATAATAACCGATACTTGAAAACGGGAGATTCGATTTCTCCAAAGCACAATTTTTTCTTTGTTTTATTCCACCGTTGTTTCTATTATGTATTATTATTTTTCTTTTATTTTTCATCTTTTGTTCATTTTGCTTTCGAGTCGTTCATTGGCTTGTTGTTTTAAAATAATACGATTTTCTCCGTAAAATTACACGCAATTGAAATACAAGTAATATTGACGCTTCTAATGCATTCTTATTCTGCGGTGATATTCGATTGGGGTTGTTAACGTTTCAAGATTACTTTATTAATTATCTTGCTACTTATTAAAAAAAAAAAATCATAATAATAATAATAATAATAATAATAATATAAGTTTAGTCATACTTTAATCTACGAGTGAGTAATGTGCGAGTATATGATGTTGTTATCATTTTTTAAACTCAAAAGTCAAAACCCATGAGTTATCATTTCAATTGACGGAATACTTTAAATAATTTTTTTTTTTAAAAAAGATAAAAAGTTTTTATTTTTAAATATCATCTTTTACTATAAAGTTTCACGGTTTCACCCTACTTACAGTATATATAATACAGAATATATAATATAAAATACTCAATATATTATAGTTTATAATATTATAAATAATTTCCGTCGTATTTGCTTTTATCCGTCATTCATTAAAAATATTTTTGCCAAGGTTACCGAATCTATTATGTTGGTTTTATTACTATAAGACACTTACAGTATATATAATACAGAATATATAATATAAAATACTCAATATATTATAGTTTATAATATTATAAATAATTTCCGTCGTATTTGCTTTTGTCCGTCATTCATTAAAAATATTTTTGCCAAGGTTACCGAATCTATTATGTTGGTTTTATTACTATAAGACACTTGGGCTTGTTGCTATCATACGGACTTAATAGATAATCGATTTCAGAATTTATTACTTTGAAATTACGGTAAACCCCCAGCAATCGTCACCGGAGCTCGACAATTTCAATTATGATTTATGTATTATTAATTAATAAGTATTATATAACCATGGAAATAAAGCGTATACAGATATATAAACAATAAACATACTCGATATGGTGGTTATATGCATTGTGATTTATGATAATTTTTTATGCAGTTTTCTCTTCGTACAGTGTAAAGATGATTTTTTGATTTATATTTTGTGCACTTTTATATTCAATTATATACACATGTATAAAGGACAATTATATCTTGTTAGTAAAGTTCACGTGGATGCAAAAGCCTATTTTCATTGCAGATTTTTAACAAACCTATAACAGTATGTGATGATTTATGAATTCAATTAATCTATTGTGTACCTAATGTGACACCTTTACGTGTGGTAAACCTATCTGTATTTACTTATATAGTATAATACATATAATTCTAATATAAACTTTTTTCAGCTATTATTTCAAAATGTATATTTGTGCATTTATTAGTAATTGTCTATGTATTTATACGTGGAATGGTAAACTAAAAACATAACATTTTTATGAAGTATATTCAATATCGTATATATTATTTACAAGTAATTGACAAGAGCTCGATGAATTAAAGGAAAAATTAATTTTTTAGACAGAATAAAATAAAAATGTTGTACTCATAAAAATACTACAAACATCATACACACAATTTGAAATACATTACTCTACAGAGTATTTCCAACACTCAATATAGTATGTATATTCTTTATACAAAACTATTCAATATTATTATAAGTAGGTACTATTATTGAATACGCCATTAAATTTTTAATTTAAATGCAGCTTTTTCTATTATATTTTATTACACTGTTGTTAATACATAAATGTTTGTATAAATGTGCTCTTATAACTATTGTGTCGAGGTTATTGAAAATAACGAATGTCAAAACTCTGTGTCTCACTAGAGTTGGTTTCTATAGCGATTGTCTGCAGAAGCTTATAACTATATAGTTTAAAATGTAGATAAAACTATTTAACCACTTTAGGTCGTAATTGAAAATTCGTATCAGATTTCCAATAGAAATAATGTACTTGCATTCATATTACATAATCGTGTTTCAGTTGTAAATTAAACAATATAATATACACGCATACAAAATTTAACGTTTTTTTCAAACAACAATATTTTCCTTCTCGATTATGATCTTTATTTGTTTCTTCGTTCAACATGTATATATTACAAATATATCGACGAATACGTTTCGCACTAGGTTTTAGAGACTTATAACATTTTATTACACTATCTGGTGGCTGTTATACAGTACACAATACATCAATAATATATTACAGAACGTTATTGTCAAACACAACAGATATGCCAACATTATAGGCTTATATAATAATCCAATGTTTTATAACATTTGTAAAATCTGTAATCCCACAATGTCCCAGAAACGTTTTGGAAATACTATTTTTATAGTTAAGTAGACTAACATTTTAGACAGTTTCTGAAAGTGGATTAGGTTCACAAATAATTCAATCTTTAATGTTTTTATTCCGTGCAGGGCATTAGTTAAGACTAAAGATAACTCACATTTATTATGTTGAAATGCTATTTAATGTAAAAATCTCATTTCCAGGCGAATTCTTATTCGAAAGTATATATATATATATATGTACTATTATTTTTAAATACAACTCGACGAGCGGATTTCATCCGAATCAGTGGCGATGGTGTGTGCTCGCTTTTTCAGTGTTACAATTATTATTCAATTAACATTGAACATAATAATTTAAACCGACGGTGACGCAAGAATTAATTTTTCACGCATTGTGTATATAATTATAAAATATAAACACAACAGTGGACATATGAAGACTAAAGCCTTTGTACTTACACATACGAAAACGAATGGAAACTTCTTAACGGTAGCTTTTTATTTACTCACGCACGTCGATGTGCTCACTATACGTTATAACATAAGGAGGCATAAATAAATTCGTACACGTATGTATATCGTACAGCACCGTTGCATGATAATCGAATAACACCATCACAACGCACAATATTATAAATACGTAAATGTGCGTTACACAATACGATAGGGTTTACGATGGTGATTATCGTGAAGGGAAATCAGGAACTATTCAAAATAAAATGCTTAGGTATAAACGATTTATGGGAGAGACGGTATAATCTCTTTATCTCGATAGAATCGACATAATATCATAAAAAATATAATAATATGGTAACTATAGCTAGAAGCGAAATATTTACTCTATATTTACTCATATAGTTCTAAATGTTGCTTATAGTAAAACATCCCAAACGGAAATGAAAGCATATAAGTACCTAATTATTTTAAAAAATGACATATTACATCGAACATACGATGCTCGTACATGCATATAATAATAATAAATTGTTATTAGACTTCGAATTGGTTCATACATTTTCCAAGTAAAATATTCAATATAAATATTTCCAACTCTAAGACAAAAAATAAGTGGCTACATGTACTCGTAAATACTTTATACATTTATTAATCGTATAACACATGAATAGGTCTTTGGAAGTATTCCAAAAAAAATGTATCCAAATAACTGAATAATATATTATGTTATGGAAAGGCGCAAAACATATAGGTAGATGGTACTAAATTAAATGTGGAAAATATCATAACATTTATTTATTTAATTGTCCTCATTCAGTAAATTAATAAATTAATTTGGACTATTCCTATATTATCTCGTAAATCATACAGCCTATATGGGTATATCCATACCTATTTGATACTTCGGGGAAAAATATTTTCTACGTTATTATGTTTTGAAACAGCTAGAACATACTATAGGATAATGTGTGTACCATACAGTTACCTACTCTATTTACGGTATAATTTTATTTATCGTTATGATGTGCATAACAGCTATATTTACACTCTTCGTTAGAAAACAACTCGATGACGGTGCATGATTTTTAGCAGGCAATAGATAGCTGGGTATGTAAACGTATTATAATAGATATTATATTATAATGTAGAGTTTTGAGCTGTTGCAGTAGTCGTGTCCACTATGACTGTATTGGATAGGTGTACTACGCACGTGTATGTGTTATCACAATATATATTGTATAATATGCAACGCCAACATAAATTATATTGATATGTACCATAAATACCATGTCATATTTTCGCGATACAATAATTAGAAGTACACTAACGCTTTCATCACGTTTTATTTTCCTACGCTATCTGAATACACACACGACATTTCACATTATTATAGGCACTGTATACAAAACATACGTGTGAATATTATTATGATACACTGTGCTGCACGTTTCAAAACAAATAGTTATGCATATTTGAAATTTTAAATTAATAAAAATAATATTTGAAATATAATTTTAATATTATTTTGGATTCTGAACGGAGGTATGAATGCATTTTATTATCGACTATCTTATTTTGTGTTATTCTATATAAATTATGCGTTAGAAATACATATAATTTTTCAGGACCCCCCCACCCTCCAAGAAAATGTTGAAAATCCACCACTGTGTGTGTTCGTGTGTGCATGTATGGATAATGTTGATATGTGTACGTTATATACACTTTAGAGCAGCAGCCTGCTGAATAGGTTAAAGTATTATTTATATTGCGTTCGAAAAGTTGAATACGTGTCTATACGAGCGTGTTGTGCGTATATATATAGGTACATTTGAGCGGCAAACTTTCCAGTCGAAATTCGTTCATTTTTATGATTCGCGCATAGGTATATACTGCAGCAGACGCCCAGGAACTATACCGAAAATAAAATATAATACGCACGCGCCTGAGTAAATATTACTCGCTCAGTCGAGTCGACGCGTATTTACTTATTCTGTTCCGCGAGTGAATTTAATTCATCTAGATTTTCCGCGTAAATGACTGCATTCTGCATCTACCTTAGCCATGAGCTGCGTGTTCAAATAACACTTTCTAAGAAACATAATAATATATATAAGCGTACAAAACGCGCATTTGGCACAAGAGATTTCCAAACTTTTCTTACACCTATATTTATATATATATATATATATATATGTGTGTGTATGTGTATGACCTACTTTTCGAAAAGACTCACGTTCCTGCATCTCAAACGGTTAATTATATGTATTATTATTATAATCATTACGCAATGACATTATGATACTGTGAATGTTATAATTATACACGACTTCGAGAAAACTTTTTGTACGTAAAGTAGTAATATTTATAAGAACAATAATTATGAAAACGGTTTTTTTCTTCTTTCATTTGATACATGGCAGCATTTCGAGTCATGGCTTAAACTGTACTCTATGTAGATACTGTACATCATTATACATTATATGCTTTTTATCGTCCGCGGTTGGTTGCTATGGGTTAAAAATTAGAACTAAAAGTGTGTAGGATCTTGGATGCCTGGGAAAATTGGATTGATTGCTGAATTCTTGAGTGTTCACCCATCCAAGGAACTACTTAAGGTAGATGCACCTTTGTCGCCGAAAGACAAATAAGTATATTTGTGGTTACCTCTTGTATATATATATATATAATATAGAAACTTTTGATAACTGAATTATTAACATCCACATTGACGTCACCTAATTTCAAGTGCAAGGAACCGGAAAATTGTGAATAATATATTGTAATTTGTACCGAAATTTAATCAGTATAGACTTCGTTTTCATTGGATGTGTTTATATATATGTATAGTAGGTGGTTTAATTTAGTTAAACTGACCATATTATATACCGTGTGTTCATTACAGCTTAGAGCACGTATGTATTATAATCGTGTTTTCATATTTGTCATATTAATTATACTATTATTATTATTATTATTATTATTATTATTATTATTATTATTATTATTATTATTATATTTATTAACGTAAGTATACAACATAAAACAAAGAAAATTAAAATTAATAATTAAGTATATGGAACACTATATAGGATACTAAATTTAAAATGTTATATTTATATAAATTATTTGCCCGAAACCTAGACATACGTAAACAACGAAGTTAAAATTCGTTATCATAATTAAAATCAAAATCAAAATCAATATATACATATATATATATATATTATTATAATGTGATATCCCTAAGTCTAACCAACAACCTCATTAAATTTACGGATAAGTCGTGACTATTTTATTTCCGTATATATTATAATGAACACGGTATTTTGTAGTTCACATATTTAAAAATATTAATAAGTTTCCAATGTTATAGACGTATATTTTTATCGTGATCAATTTATAGAATTTGAATATTCATGGTTTCCGAAATATGACTGCTCAGAGTACAATAAGTACATGTTTGATGTATTTGTTTTTTAAACTCAGAGATTTGTGGTCGAAAAACTTGCCTCGCCTTACTCCCAACAGTCCCAACACCAAAATGACGGGAAAATAATATTAAACAGATTTGACTATGCGTGTGGTAAATTGATCAATGTTTGTATACACATAATAATAAGTATGCGTATATAATACAAGTGTTAGTGATCGTTAAATAATAGATTTAATGGCTGTGGTTTGTAAGACCACTGAAAACAGAAGTAATTTCGACGTGTAACAAATTGAATTATGTATACATCTCGAAACTAAATAATCGATCGTTTTTTCTATCGCCCGTAAGACTTTTTTCGTAAATATTGAACTTACCATTAAAATGTATATATATAATGATAGCAGACTATAGAGAGTGAGAAGGCTGATAGTCCTTGATCAGCTTTAATATGTACACGATTTATGGAAGAATAAATGCTCATCGATACCATACAGTGACAAGATGATACGTGTGTATAATAATGAAACCACCAATATTCGAAAATATACTAAATTTATAGTATAGATTACGAAAAAACGTGCTAATAATATAGCCGTGAATTGAAAACGCTGCAATGGTTATCAAACGTATATTATATTATCATATACTACAATATATCTCTATATCTTGGATTCTCGGCCATCCGTCAGGATCGAAAACTACAAACGATAATATTGTAACATTTAAAACGACCAAAGATCCACTGGCATGGATTGATTGAATGCATATAGTATAAAGGTGTGACACACGTGTTAGGTCAGCGAGATATAACAAACATTTTAAATATTTACTAATTAATTATATTTTATTTTTATACTTTATAATATTATTAGACCGCACGTTACCATGATGTTTTCATCCGACACTATTAATTGTTTACTGGAATTAATAGATACATATAAACGTCTTTTCTCATATTGTTATAAACTTGTCATTATATAAGTATATGCACGCAGAAAAAATCAAATAGTTTTTGGAACGTGGCGTACTGTGATACCCCCTCCCCCTAAAAAAAACAGATAAAAGCTGTTGATTTACATTCCTCGTTGTTCAATTATGGAAAACATTTAGGGTTACAAAGGTTCGAGAGCAGAACAGGGTAGTTGCGTAGTGAAAACTTGTTCCCACCCCACTTCTCACGGGTAAAGCGGATTCCTCGCACGTTATGATATTTAACTTTTTTTTTCGTATTGCACCGGAGTTTGTAATATATAGGGAATATATATATTTAGCGAAAATACATTTTCCGAGCGCACCGAACGCCCAGTATAATATTATATTATATGTACTGCAGTGCAAAAGTATATATATATATATATATAACGGATATAATATTATCTCGCGGACATGATCACGCATATAACTGGTGATGTACGTGTGTCATGTATGCACATATTTATATAGGGTGTGGCAGGGTATACTGTGATGCTGCTGCAGCAGTTGCGTGTCGGTCGTTATTTCGTCCCCGGTCGGGCGAATAAGGGATCGATGACTTATTACACGCACGGATGCCGGACGCCGCTGGTCAGAAAATCCCTTTTGCAACCGAAGGGTTGCCCTTTTTTTCCTCTGCACGCACACATGCATGCACTTACGCACGCACATATACGCGAGCGCGCGCATAACGCCCCGTAAGAGAGCGGGCTGCAGGGTCCGGGCGCGGCGGTGATGAACGGCGGGTCCCGCGACGACGGAGGAGAGAGATGTACAGATATATGCGCGCGGAAAGGAAAAGGGTCGGCGGCAGTGGGGAGGAACATAACGCGCGGGGCGAACGATGGTGCGGGGCGTGGGGCGAAGGGCCGTGCAGGGCGGGTGGCGGGCGGTAAATGGGAAAAATTATCGATTTTGATGACACGGCGTGCGGAAGAAAAGGGGTGACCGGTATACGGTGCACAGGCGGCGGCTTCAGCGGCGGCGGCGGCGGCGGCGACGTGCGTGTATGAAAGCGCTGCGGCGTATGTGTGTATTATATTATGTGCCCACGTATATTATATGTGTATACAGTTACACACACACACACACACACACACACACACACACACACACACACACACACACACACACACACACACACACACACACACACACACACGCACACACACATCACACGCACACACACACACACATACACACACATACACACACACACTCATAATCACGAGCACACGCGTACATACACACGCTTACACAAGCATGCACACACACACACACACCACATACTCGCGTGCGCACACGCACACACACTCTTCATCCCGACCGCAGCTACGTCTAATCGCATTATTCAGTGTACGCTCGTATGTGTTTCGTATGAGCAGGTGTGCGAGTGTTGGTGAGGAGGGTTGTGCAGCGGGAAGAGGAGAGAAAAATGAGAAGAAAGGTCGTCGTGCAGGCGAAAAAAGAAGAGACGATGATGATGGGTCGTCGGGTGTTGTGTACAAAGGGGTTTTTTCTTATACTATCGTCGTTGTCGTCGTTTATGTTTGTACGACAACACACTCGTGGCAGACCGCGTAGGTATATTTTCGGGGAGAGAATAAAATGAAGTACCTATTATAGAAAAATACACATATCTAAGAATTTTCTTAAATAAACATACATACACCTGCACATACCTACATATTATTACTGTAATGACAATTGTGTGTGTATTACGCTCGGTAATAAATTATCAATAATCGTATTAAGCCATCGACATTTCCACATGACCTTGAATCGAACATACTTTTTTAATATAGTAAAAATAAAATTTTTCGTATTCACGTCTGTAATTATTACATCCCTAAAACATGATAAATTTTCATACTTATATACAATATGGTATAAAACGTAAAACGTTTTAGAATGACTTTTCGTCGTGTCATAGGTACTATACGTGGTAACTGCACGGGATTGTCTACGTGCATTTCCATATTTACTTGGAAGTACGCATAAATTAAACGGTTTTGGATGCGATTCTATTGTAACTATGCGTGCGTTTGTGTGTGTGTGTGTGTGTGTGTGTGTGTATTTTTGTGTATGTGTAGCTAATAAATTGATTTGGTGGCATCGTCTACGACGCTTGCGCGTGGGCGGCAACCCAGATTTTTCGGCGTGGTCGGGAGGGCACGACGAGACTTCTGTTCCTTCCCACCCCCGAACCGTCCTCTACCCTTAATCTGTTCTTCACCATTTCCACCGCCGTTGCAAAACGTGCAGTGACAACGACAGCGAGAGCAGCAGCAGCAGCAGCAGCAGCGAGAGCAGCAGCACCACCACCACCAGTGAAATCGGCAGCGCAGTTGTAATGAGTGGTGGAAGTGGCAGCGACTGGCGGGCGGAGCGAAAAGAGACGGACGACGTCGAGCGAGCGGGAGGTAGGGAGAGAAACGGACGGGTGAGTACGAGTAGTGGTTGGAGGAGGCGTGACGGCGGCAGCGTCGGCGGCAGCGGCGGCGGCGGCGGTAGTGGCGTTGGCAGTGATAACCGCGGCGGCCGACAGACTACGATGCGCCCGGCTCTCGGCCGCAGGCAACAAGTGCCCCGTCAAGTCCGACCCTGAATCATCCAGGTATGATAATGTAGTAATAGTTGTAGTTGTAGTAGTATAAGTGTTTGTAATAAAAAAAATAATTATTAATTTCGATGAGCCCTCACATTAGAGGTCGACCATTATTTTTCAACTTTCGACAAGTTTTTTTCCATTCTACGCGGTATTGTGTTCACGTGTACATACTATTATACGTAACACATGATGTGTGCTAGCTAGCGTGAAATCGGAATTTCTGAATATCTGTTTACATTTAGTTTTGAGTTAATATTCGTTGAGTATATGTTATTGGTTCACCGCACTATAGAGTGACCTATGAATGACGAAAGCTTAAGTACGAATAGACTCACCGAAGTTCTTCTATTTGTCGATTTAATTAGATTCAGTAATAACTTGAACACACTGAGATTAGAGATATATTTATATACCTACTATCACTTATCTAGGGACTTATCTAGGGTGCATCCGCCTCTACATTTATGCTTACTTGCTAATATCTAATTTATAATGATTCCATTATTACATAAAATATATAATAATAAATTATATAAAATTATATTATATAAAATTATAAATCATTAATGTTTTTCTATATTATAAATGTTTTTACTTACTGCTAGTTCCTGTTAATTGTTTATTTTATTAAATGTCCCAATACTTACTCCTAATAATACAGTTATTGTGGTCACTTTTATACGACGATAGGTAAAACTAGAGACTTCTCTATTACCCCCCCCCACCCCTTCCGAATAGATTTTGAGCTCGCGACGGATGCGACGAAACGCATGAAAAAATAATTATTTTACTCGTACGACTAAATCATAGCATTCGTCTAATCCTCTACCTATGTGTGTTTTGAAATTTTGTCAGTAGTCTATTATGACCTTGTATATAGCATCCATTGTCACGAATAAAAGTGATTTTCTAGGTTAATTTTCAATTTTTACTAACTGATACCATGATATAATTATGATTTAAATGTGTTTTGAAGGCAATTATTAAAACTTGAAGTATTAAAATGTAAAAAGCACTTCGATAAGTATAAATAGCGTGAAAACTTTAGTTGTTGTATTAGTAGGTATAACGATTAAACGATTTATAGGAATTTGTCAAGCAAAAATGTAAAGTAAAATAATCTAAAAAAATATTATTTATTTTTATATATAATAAGAGTATATTTATATAATAAATATAAATTGTATGTTTTTCTTTAATTATCTTATCAGACCGGCCATAAAGCACAATTTATCGTTTATAAATTAGTAATGATGCATTAGGAATAATAGTTTTTAAATAATAATGAAAAAATAAGGCAGAAACATCTCTACAAGATGGTTTAGGAATAGTTTTTTGCGGTATATTTAAATTATTTACAGTAGGTACTTATTATAAATTATTTATATAATAACACAACTAATTACCTAATACCTATTGTATTGATGTAACTTTTATTGATCTTTACCTACTTTAAAATACTCATACTTAATAGCTTTTATTTCTCTTACTTTATTACTAGGTAAGGATTCCATTCCATTTTTATCTGTTTATATATCTAAGTTAACTTTTAGTAGAACATTATTAATAAATAATTAATTGTAAAAAAACACGTAGGATGATCAAGAAGATACTTTAGTATTTTTAATGATGACCGTTGAGCCTTTAAACCAGATGATTTTGTTAAGCGCACCACTTATGGTTTAAAATTCTTAATAGATGCCACCCCATACCAATCATCCCGTAGTATACGAAATATATTTCCATAATTTTGTCTACATGTTTTTTTTCAGACTCATATTTGTAATAACTGTGTATTAGAGTCTGCATGGATTGATGAATGAATTGATTTTACAATGTTGTGAGTTTTAGATTCTAAACGGAGTGATGAATGTATTGATTTTATAAAGATGAGTTTTTTTTTTGTATCTGTCACAAGTTATTATTTGCAATAATTTTCAAAATCGTCAGGAAAACCCATAAAAAATTACGGAAAAATGACAATTTTTACGCAAAACCAAAGTTTGACAAATTTTTTTTTTAAATGGTTCAACTCAAAAACAAAAAACCGTAAATACTTGAAATTTTCACCAAAAATTTATATTAGTTATTTATAATAACGTAATATATTATTTATACCTATTTTATACTAACAATTAATTATCTCCGTTCAGAATCGTTTTTCGTTTGCAATGATATCTAGCATTGCATTCAGATTTAATACATATTCATTATAATTACCTATTCTATAAACGAGGTCCACTCCCACCCTACTTTACAGCACAATATTTATCCGATTCTTTTAATTATTAAATCTCAATGATTTTGGTAAATTGTAATGATTCTCAAGTGAGTGTGGGAACCACCAAGTAATGCCATGTGACTATTATTAACGGAAAATACGATATACGTAGCTTCTAGTTTCTATGATGACAGTAATAAATAGTATATAATATATCATCATATTATTATAATATATACATTATACTACGATATTATCATACGATTTCTTTAATACATCTTTCTCTCCTTTTTTTAGTTAAATTATAGTGGGATAATTTAATATCAATGGTATTATGCATTCCATTTAATAATATTCTTTTTCAATTTTTTCTAATCATTATAATTTTTAATTGCGTTTGTTTTTTGCCATCCATGAATGCTTTAATTTAGCGGTTCGATTAATTCTCGATGCATTCCACAGTATTTCAAAATCAAAAATACCAAACGGCTGTAAATAACGGCTATAAATTATAAATTAATAAATAATTAAATTAACGGCTATAATAATAAATTGTTGGATCGGCGATAAAATAACGTGATCAATAGTATTTATTTTTCTACTTTGCGAACACTATTTCGACAGCCTGAACATTGAGATTTAGTTTCACAATAAAAATTAAAAATTATTTTCACAAATATTTTTCTTCTTTTGTTTAACTTTCCTGCATTTTTGTGTCGTTCGCATTATAATTATAGATTTATATCGCAAACCAAATTACAATATTTAAAATGTGTTTAACGATGAAATATCAAGTTAATTTGTTCATAATATAATCAAAAAATAAATATAAATAGATAATTAATATACTAGGAATTATAATAAATCTAAAAATTTATAGAGAATTTTATGAACATTTTATTTATATTAATCAAAAATTCGTTAATGTACAATATTAATCGTATACCGGTCCTTCATAATGAAGTTCTCGAATAAAAATAAAATCTTGGCCTGGTATGGGGTAAAACTGAATTAGACACTTGGCCAGATGCATATTTTAATTTTGTACTATCAAATTGTTTGTAAAGAAATGAGCATACAATCCGTAGTTATAACTAGTTGCAAAAATTTATTCTTTAAAACAATAATGAGCGATATTCTGTTGATATAAGCTATAAACTATTTATTTTACATTAAACAATTTTTTATGATTTTGTAAATGAAAAAATAAAGGGTAGCTTTGTTCAGATTATAAATAACTCAGGTAAAATACTTAATTATAATTTTAGGATTTAAAAGTATAGAAAAAGTAATATATAATAATTTATAATTAAATTTATTAAAGTTTATAATATTCTTATAAAAATGAATCATTTTCCTATCAGTTCTTGTACAGATATCACTTAACATAACTATAATTCTTAAGCTATAATTTAGTATTTTTATAATACTGTTATTTAAAGTTAGGTTAAACAAATTATCTAAATGTTCTACTATACAGTTTATTTATATGTTGAAAATCCTAAATCCCGATTGAGGGAAAATATTTAAAATGTTTCATCTAAAAATAAATCCAGAATTCACATCTATACATATTTTTCTAAAATATAAAATAGCTGTTAAAGCATAAGTATTTAATTTTCTACTTCGGTATTCTTCATTATTTTAATTAGAATAAAGTACCTAATCGAAATCAATTTTGTTTAAAAAAATTAACTGTAAATTTCATGAAGATTTCATAATATATACTATAGTAATTTTAAATGACTTCTTAAAAAATTAAAAGTATCAACACTGAATAATATTTAAAAATGTAATTATTAATGTAGGTACATGTATTTTCAGAACACTGTTTCTATTATTTAAAAGAAAATATAAAAAGGGTTACTGGCTTATAGTAAAAAAAAACAACATCATTGTAAAATCAATACATTCCGCGTTTCGTCCAGAATCTGAAATGAGTTATAAACATTGGGGTCGGTATTTTTAAATTTAAAAGCAACGATAAATCATTCCATCTGGACAACGATTCTTAGGAAAGATTGGTTAACCGGGAAAATGGCTCAGATGTTGTTAGGTATAAGCGCATGTCTTCACAAATGTTTACGTTGTTTTCAAAAATAACTGCGAGAAATCTGAAAATTGTCCAACCTTAAGTACTTTTCAATTTTAATTTTATAGAAGTTTATAATATATATATATTTTTTTCATTGAAATGTATAATATATTAATATAACTGACATTTTTACTGACCACAAAATAGTTACTAAATAAATAGTATTTTTGCTGTACGTATTATTTAAGTGTTTTAAACATTTAATAGGTAATAAATTATAAATTAAAAGTATACTTTTATAATTTATTGTCATTTAGTCTTCAGGTATTTGTTGTGATTTTTCAGTATTTTAGATATTCATCTCAAATAATTGTTAGAAAACCAATTTTTGTGTGTATTTTTTTTTTTTTTACTATAGTTATTTGTATAGTATGATGTACATATATATTCTAGATATTTACAAATAGAAATTTATTAAAATTATCCTTAAATTCAAACAGATTTTCCATAACTAACTATATAAATTGAACAAATGACTATAAGTTTACTTACTATCACAGCCTGACAAAAGCAACATTAAGTAAAGTTAAGATATTAATTAAACCACGTATAAGTCATAAGGTAAACGCCTGAATTATACAAACTGCATAATAGACGCGTATAGAACTTTGTTGGAAATTTCGAGAAATTATGGTGAAATTATAATATTAACATTTACTATTGGCGATTTTAAGGTTAGTAATAAGAATAGTATTGTAAAACTTTCCAACAAAAATTGTAATAGATATTCGTCAATATTTCATAGTTTATAGTATGTCTGAAAGAATGTAAATACTTTTTTAAATAATATCTATACCTGAATAAATTTCTAATAACATTTTATACATTTTAGTATAGAATAACTTAACCTTTCGTTACAAGTATATTAATTGTTAATTTTGTTGTACCTATAATACGTTTTTGCCGACTGTTATAGTGTTGTTCCAGTGCGATTTAATTAAAAACAAATAAGGTCATGTTTAAAACAATGATAATAATTTTAAATGAAATATTTTAGTTTATATCAAAGTGTCAAAATTGAAATAATTTCTTTCTTGTTCTTGGATTTGACAACTTTTCAGATCAACGTTTCGTTTTATTTTTAAACGCGTTGTAGAAACAGTTTTTATTTTTAATCTTCAACTGACGGGTAGTATCCATTATCTATGGAATGTAATAAGGTTGAGGAAACACTATATTTTCCATGGGCATGTCGCACGTGTATCCTTGTGGGTTTAATTGTCACCCTCCTTGTGGTCGACGGGACTTACGAAAGTCAACCAAAACGATTTACGGCTTTTGTGAATTTACGTGACTTCGCACAATTCGTGGTATGAATAATAGCGGTTATATAAACTTTTTTTTTTTTTTTGCTTCCTAACTTTTTTCTTTCTGCACATAAACATTATTAGTATATTAATATAATATAATTATTATTATTATTATTATTTACTATGAATAATGCATATCATAGTAATAAGATATACGATTTATTAGTATATGTATATGATACATTTAATTAGATTCAGTAGGATAATTACAAAACAAAGCAAATTTCTATGATAATATTGTCACTGTAAATTTATTACTTTCACTATAATACTCGTATAGTATACTCACACAATATTGTATTGTTTTCTATATATATGGTTGTGGACAATTTGTAAACTTGAAGCAAAATTTAAAACTATATTTTTTCTAAACTATTGCCGACAAAAATTTCATGTTAACCATTTTACTGAATTTTGTTTTAAAAACTATTATTATATTACGACCCAAACATAAAAAGAAAATAAATAAATTTTCTCTATAAAATAGAACATCATATGTGAAACGCAAAGTGGTAAACATGAAATGTTGAAATGTGTTACGTTTTATTATAATATAATAACTAAAATAAAAAAAATATAATTTTCTTATCCCACGGAAATGAAAAACGTCTAATTACTATTATTATTTTCGCTATTTAACTTTTTAACAATTTAAATTATTTTTTTTTCATTCTTAGGAAAATAAAAAATATATTGATGTTCGTATATTTATTTTTACTTTGTATTTGTACTTTTACCTCTTTAAAGATTGAAAATCTAGGACAGGTGGTATATTAAAAGACAATTCTTAGAATTTACAAGTAGTTTAAAAAGAAGATATATGAAAAATCACGCCATACCTATATAGAAACTTTGCGGGAGAAGTGCATTTTTTGTTTTCCATATTGAAGAGAATAGCTTAAAAATTGTTTCGTTGGTTCGTCTTTCCTTCATAGGAACAACATAATTTTCAAATTATTGTCTTAATCCTTTAAGATTCTAAAAATGTATATTATTTTGAAAAATTTACAATTTTTTATCGAAAAATCAAAACGCTCCTATAATATGCCTATCGTATTTCTATTTGTATTTAAAAAAATATCAAAAATATCATTTCCACATAGATTACGAAAATTTTATTTGCTTTCATATATGAATAATAATTGGAATATATCTGTGTTACGTTCTATGACAAGTGAAAATATTGTCCAAGCTCTGTCGTGTTCTGTGTTGTTAGAATATACGATATGAGTACTTGATTTACATGCAAATAAACCAATGAACATATATATTGATCACAAATTCGTAGGTAATAATTTGGTTAGCAAAGCTTTTTATATAATATACAGAAATTAATATATTTTCATATATATATATATATACTTATATTATGTAATCATATACTATGTTCACAATTAGAACTATTTACTCGAGTGTTATTTATACGTGTTGAATAATTTATTTTTATTTTTTTGTACTCCGGATTGTCAGTAAAGTACTTATTAATGTATTTGAAATCAGATGCTTCAGGGTGTTTGTACAAGAGTTATAAACATAATATAACATTATGTCATTAGACCTATAAATAAGAGCGTCAATATGACCACGGGCACAAGTATATAAAAAATATGGTTACAAAGGTCAAATGGGTGAAAGCCAAGACCAATGTAAGACGGGAGAAAAATCAATAATTCAGTGATGCGGGTAAAATAATATGGTGGATTGTATTTTGAAAACGTTTTTCTTATCTATTATCAACACCATATTATATTGTGTTGTTTTTGTAATTTATAGTCATAGCCAATAGGCATTCGTCTATAAAATTATCTTTACGAGTTTTAAACTGATGTCCACAATACACCTACGCATGCTATGTCTAAATTTTAGGATTTAAATTTTGTTAAAAACAATCAGTAAACAATATAATACATCATAATATATACCTCAATAATAGATAATATAGATCATTTCAATGTTGGTGATGGGTAAATATTGTATCCTTTATTGTATTCTAATGACTAATACTCAATAAACTAATATGAAAGACGAGCAGTTTTTACACTTTTTCCTTCGGACGTCTATATATTTTAAGACTAAGACTATTTAGGCCAAGTGTTCAATTTTACAATATACGTTCTCATTAGTATTTATTCCTTTCATATTCTAAATAGTTTTACCGGTACAACGAATGTGAAGGTATTCTCTAGATTATAACCCTATGTTATTACTTCATATTTAATTTGTCTAGGTATTTATAAATTTTAGAAAAAAACGTAATAGTCGATTTAAGTAAACAAACTCTAAGGCAGAGGTTCCTAACCAGGGTGCCGCGAAATTTATTTAGGGTGCAACGAAATTATTTGAAATATATTTTTATAAGAAAAAACGATTTTACTACTTTTGTTTCTTTTGTTTATACTTATGCACTGATTAATAAAACCGAAGTGGTCTATAGACTATATAGTAGTATAGAGTACAGGGCCTAGGGTGCCTCCGGATTTTAGAAAATGACTAAGGGTGCCGTGAGTCAAAAAAGGTTGGGAACCTCTGCTCTAAGGGGTTTGTAAGCCATGATTTTATGTCTCTGTTTATCACACGCACCAAATAGGAATTTAGACTTTCTATTTCCAACGTACCGATCAATCATTGAATACGATAGGAATTTTGAAAACTGATTTTAATTTGTTGTAAAGTCTTATTTAGATCGACTTTCTCATATTTTTTTAAATTTTGTACTTAATATACTCAAAAATTAAAATATAAAATATATATTTTTAACTACAAATTAAATTTATATCTAATGTTTAAATTTGTTTTTAGAATTTGCTCATTTCAAAGTTCAATTATTAAATTTTACAAAATTAATTTATGGCTTTTAATTTCTTATATCTGTACAACAACTGCTTAATACCAATCAAATTAAAGTACAGAACTATATAAGTATTGAAAACAAAAAATAATCAATCAATTGAATATAACAAAATATATGCTCATATAATTTGCAATCATACAATGCACTGCGTACACTATGAACTATAATTTGAAGTACGTAGTTATATTATTATAGTTATTATTAGTCTATGATATAATATATATTTATAGTGATATACAACTTAGAAAAGGAAGTTTTTATGGATAATTTAACATTTGACTACTTGTTAAAGACGTTAAAGTTATAGTACAATGAAACTACATAAAATGACGTAAACAATTTAAATATGCATACTAAAAGTTTCTACTTTAATATAAAGCTATTTGCACAACATAATATGACATGTTTTTATAAATAAAAAAATAAAGAAAATTGTTTTCATGTTTTATTTTAATCTGGCTTAGTCTGTAGGTGTTCAATATTGTATTTATTATTGAAAATAATATTGCCAGAAAACACATAATATTCCTTTTTATTCGATTGTAAAAAGTGTAACAAGTATAAAGTGGTAAAACATGAAAGTACGGTTACTCAATAAATTTACTGATGATAGTTATACAGTGTGATTCGTTTAGGATACTCACCTCAATTTTTGGTCGTAAAAATGCTAAAATTTGGATTTTTTTTTTTAAGTTTTAAATTACCATAACAACTATGTTTTCCGCTATTTTTTTTTTTTATATATATATATAAAATCTCTAGTATGTTCTGTGGTGATACAAACTTAGTTTTTTCAAATGGAAATCCCATATTTTCCATGCGAAATAATATTCAGTTAATTTTTCTAGAATTTTTGATGTAACGTAATCAAATTTCGGACCAGTATTTCGGAATTATTAAAATGTAAAATTTTGTGTGAAAGTGTTATTGATAAGAAAATATTTATTTTGATTACAACTCATAATTAAAGCCCAAAGATAATTAATTATTTATAATACTTGTACGGCTGCAGATAGCAATTGCATTATTAGATTCGATGTATACGTATATATGTTAATTCATATAATCATACAATTACTAATTAGTTCTTATATTCAATTCGCAATCTCAAATTAGTAACAAATATCGCTGACAACTTACATTACAATGTTACCTATTATAGGAATATTTCCGTAATACTTAAATTAAAATAACTCAAAAACTACACGTTCGAATTTTGATTTTAATACATAAAAAAATCACAGAAAAATAATACCAATGGTATACTGCAGTGAATAAAGGTTACTCCCATTTGAAAAACAAAAGTTTGTATCGCCACAGACTATACTAAGGGTGGTGTAAAAAAAAAGAAATAGCGGACAACTTAGTTTTTGTGGTGATTTAAAGATTTTTAAAAAAAAAAAATTCAAATTTTGGAATTTTTACAACCAAAAATGGGGGTGAGTATCCTAAACAAATCACCCTGTAGATCAAGTGAATCTTTTTTTGGGTCAAATTCCAGAATTTAAAATCAATTTTTTTGAAATATACTTGCATGCCAATAAATTATTTTTTACTAGGTAGGTAATATTAAAGAAAAAACTTACAATAATTATACAATTTTTATTAGGTACATGTTTATTTGTTAACTTCTTTTTAAAATATATTAAATATAATTTTTTTATAAGTTATTATTTAGGTACAGTTCTATATTTTTAGTGTGATTTTTGTTATTGTGTTTTAGAAGATAACATTTTAGTATTTGGAGTATAATTGATAATTTTCAGTGAAATACAAGCAGCATTAGTCTCATTGATTAATACATTCATTTCTTCGTTTTTATTAAGTTCATTGTGAAGAATGAGCTTTTACAAACATAAGTTGATGAAAAAATTCATAGGATAAATTGAGCCACTATACTATATATGTATAGTATTGTTATCATTATCTGTTAATAATATAAACACGTCATAACCGTTCGTGGTTAAACATGATGTGATTAACATAATATTGGCCACATCTTGGGCTTCCACTAAAGCATAATATAAACAATAATTAATACTGAAATACATTTTAATAATTCCGAAACAGTCAACAAACTGAATCTAAAATTGTCATTCAGCAATAATTAGCGTTTGTCATATAAATACTTTATTATTATTTTATGTTTTCACGAAAGAACTGTATGATGCAGAGTCGACAAAGAAAAATTTAAGATATAATATGTTATATTAACTTGACAAATAGTATTAATTTTTATGCGGAAATAACTATAAGTCTAAAGATTTTGATATAAATTAATTAATTTATATTAGTTTATAATTTATTCCAAAATCATTATATTTGAGTAGGTACTTAATATTGGCACTACACTAAATTATTATTTTATTTATATTATATTATTATTTTCGTATGATTTTACGTACTGTGATTAATCTTCTATATGTTTATGCAAATGATTGCTTTTTATATTAATTTCTTTTGCGAAGCATGTGCTTGCAGTTTGTTGTGACGTGATAGTGGATAGGTGTGTATGACTTGCATTATGTGGAGCATTAAAGTATCGAATAATATATTTTATTTTTATTCTATTATTCTTGATGTTTAGAGGTATAACCTCGGAACAGTCGGAACTGCTGAGTATAATGTTTGGCGTGTATTAATAGCATGATATTAATGTTGTTGGAGTCATTCGTTATTGAATCATGATCGATTCGTGTGTACTTAATTGAAATTTCTGCGTTTCATTATAATGGATGAGATCACGAGAGGTGAACGAATCAATAAGGTGAACCTTAAGAGTTATAGCTGTTATGGCTTACCTCAACGTTCATTGCACTTTCGCTGATATCGTTTTAAATATTTATTAACGACTTAGGTAATTTAGGGTTTGTTGGCAAAGCACAAGTGGACGAAACAGTCCTAATGGCTCGAAGGGGAATTAAAGTTACACGGAAGTCATTGAGAAAACCAAGTTGCCAGTTATTGTGTTGATATATAACTATATGCATTGTGGTACAGAATTGTGTGTTTCAAAGGTAGACTTTTTCGAAAATTTAAAACACTTTTCGTCGTTGACATTTCGAGTTAGGTACTGCCTACGCCGTTGCGTTGTTGAACAATCACGTTTCGAAAACAATACAAAGTTTAAAACGTAGTATGGAATAGGTTACATTGTGATGCGAGTTGATTTTCTAAATATTTAAATATTACTAAATTATATTTTAATCGATTTTATGTAAACAAGTAAAATACAAAACGGTATTGAAATTAAATTCAAATTCGTTGAAAAAAAAAATAATGATAATAATTGTGAGTTTTTATAAATCGTTTAGTGTCAGTGAAAACATTATTCAGAGGGCATAAAAAAGCAATGAAAAAAGTTGAATAGAATTTTATTAAAAGCTTTTATTACAATTTATTTTTAACTTTATTAAAATAAATACGCAATATACATCAGCTTAAATAAATACGTTCTTATAATGTTTACAATGTCGTGTTTATTTTTAAGAGTAAATTAAATATTTGTACATAAATCGTTGTAAGTAATATATTTATTATTTTAATAGACACGAAATCCATACGTATTACATAAACATTTAAAGAGCCGTGAGCTTTTGTACTCTCAGGATATAGTGTACATACGTTTATATAATTTTATCTATCTGAAGGAATTAATTGCATTTTAATATTTAATCTCATTGACTTTACATTTAAATATATTTGTTTGTTTCTGGAAAGTTGTAAGAAAACAAAGCAAACAATATAAATATCACAATAATTATTCCGTGTACTATTCGATGTTACATCATCAGTCTCAGTTGCTGCTTATTCGATCTGCCCCATTTTCGACTAGTTTTTTAAACATATTTTGTTATATGCCGTGTTTGCGCAAACCTCTTTTGGATTCATCTCTGTCGAGAGACATGTTAATATATTGCAGTGAACGGGAAACATGTACGGGTGTCTTATGCACATCGTAGTTGGGAAGGGAAGGCTCTATTTCAGCGAGTCTGCATTTAGTCTTAATTTGAGGACCATCCATTTTTAACAAGTTTAGAGCGTGAGAAATACTATCGTGATAGGCACACATAGAAAAATAAAAGCAGTAGACCCCCTCAGAAAGTTTATGTACCCAGCAATATCCCTCTCTAAATATAAGAAAAACCGTACTGATATAAAATATAAGATTTACTTTAGACCTAATATTTAATTTCATTAATTCAAATCAGTTAGTATAGGTACTGATAAAATATCCCATGAGCATAATATGAACATTTTTGGGTAAAGTAATGTACTAATGTTCATATTATATTCGTGGGACTTCAAAATGTAATCAGTAATTAACTTTACGATCGTCGAATAATGTGTTACCTCATTATCAAAACCAATATAGTTAATTAATTGCACCTTATAACCATTTCACCTTTCATCAACTTATAATCAAATAATATCAAATTATACTGTATATTTGTAAGATTATCTAGTATTGATTGTATTGAAAATAGCACTCAATTTTTACCATATATATATTGTAAAATTTTACTTGAAACTGCCCAGCTATAATTGCATTATGCAGAAAGCTCTTTAAATAAAAATAAAAATCTATGCGAGATAGCTTGTGCATTTCGCCTGAATAATATATTATGAAAATTCGCCCGCATGACGCGTAAATGTTAGAAGTATTACATATAAGGTGTCCGTATTAAAAATTTCGCCTCCAAATGATCCGTATAAAATATGGCTGAAATTATATATAATTTGGGGTCATTCGGGCAAACGAAAGCCGCCCAGAGGAGGTGCCGAACGATTTCCGTACCCGGTCGTGCAACTATATATCCCGATCGTATATTATATAGCGTTTTACAATGTTATGTTTAAGGTATATACGTGTACTACAACACCTATGTTTTTTCCAGCAAACCCACGTGCGTTCGACGGAAACTTATATAACGAAAAAAAAAAATCGAACTAATCGAAAAACGAGCGAAAAAAATAATATGAGCGTCGACTGCGTGTACACTAGTGCGGTGGCGTTGCTGCTGTGCTGCTCGGCCGTCCTGGGCCGACCGTCGTCCAATGGCGGCGCGGACGGTGGCGGAGGCGGTGGAGGAGGTGGTGGCGGTGGTGGGGGCTCAGGAGCAGACGACACCGAGGAGAACCCGGTGGTGGTAACCAGCACGGGGCTGGTGCAGGGCTACACGAAGATCATCGCCAACCGGGAGGTGCGCGTGTACACGGGCATACCTTTCGCCAAGCCGCCCGTGGGCCCGCTGCGGTTCCGGCGACCTGTTCCCGTCGACCCGTGGTCCGGCGTGCTGAACGCCACCAAGCTGCCGAACACGTGCTACCAGGAGCGGTACGAGTATTTCCCCGGGTTCGAGGGCGAAGAGATGTGGAACCCCAACACCAAGCTGTCCGAGGACTGCCTGTACCTGAACATTTGGGTACCGCGGAAACAGCGCACTCGGCACCATTCCAACGCCGCGCATCACGCTAAGGTCAGTATAGTGCAGATATGGCGGATAAAATTGAATTTTACGTGCACATACGCATTTAATAAAATAATGAATATTTACATAATACTATGAGCCATTGAGTTAGTGATATGATGGAATTATCACGAGGATGTTGTAAGATAATATAGAGAACGAAAACTATATAATACTAATCATACCTGATATAACGTACGTTTCCCCAGCCCGCCCCATTTACATTTTCCTATATTTTTTTTTTTTTTTTTTACAGGCATTTAGTATGTAATTAGTATGAATTTGTATGACTACAATTAGCATTTACATGACAGTAGTTTTTCCGGAAAATCCAATTTTCTACGGGATGGCTGGGAAAATGTAAATGGGGTGGGCTGGGGAAACGTACGTCCTGATATAGTAATAGTTTTAATACATCAATTAGGTAACGACATCCTTACTTAGAAATGGGTTATTGTATTTTGTAGTTCTTACATCATGCATTTCACGTGGACCCTTTCAGTTTGATAATATAATAGTAGGTAATTAATAATATATTGATAGGAGTTAGGAAGAGTCAGTTTTACCGGAGATCAGATTGGAAAGTAAAAGTAAATTGTGAGCATGCTCATGATCTGAATGATCAGTGCAAGGAGTACTAGGAAGAGTAGTCGTAATGTCGGAGTATTAAATTTTGAATAAGCATGCTGAAGAAATTTATGTTACACTCGTTCGAGCATACAGTGGCTACAGTCGCAGTCGAAGGATCCCAAGTAACGCGAGTCGTATTCCAAGGTATACTGGATGAGAGTACAAAATAGAATATTGATATGTATTATATATGATATGTATATTGAAAAATAAACCCTAATAATTTTAGGGTTTTGCAGCTGGCTTTCTAGATTTGATGGGATGTAGAGAAGTTGCAAATAATAATAAAACCCCAAGACCTTATTATGATATCGTGAGCATATTAAGTTAACTATTAACAGTTTTGCAGTATTATTCAACGAGGTGTTCAGTAGGCAGAAAATAATTGAAAAATCGTATTTTATTGCTCAAATATATAGGTACCACGCTAGTGATAAATTCATTATATACACCCTACTCGTTTACTCGGAGCCTGTTTACCATATCGTATATGTCTAAATTCACTTGGTGAGTATCACATAAATTTAAGATTCTTATGATTTGGTAAAAACGGTAACCTTGGTAAAAATGGAAAAGTATACGCATGGTTATTATTATTGTCAAATATTTTTGTAACTTTTTTTTCGGCCTAACTTAACCTCTCATATATAATAATCCGTTTAAACAGCTGGGGTCTAAGTACCATCAATCGCCATCCTGCATCCTAACTTTATTAACTTCTTCCAGCATTTATTTTATATATACGAGTAATTCGTAAACGATATCATGATGTAGACCTGAGTATAATATGTTCTACGAAGTATATTCTAAAATAACGTATCGTACTATTTGTTAATCTATTGTACCTATATTATTATTGTTCTGATAACAATATATTCAGCATAAAACATAGACCTTTGGGTGGATGGATCCTTTAGACATGCCCCCTCATGTAAAACCACCACTTCTGCACACATACACACGCGTATATCACGTATTATATACACGTGTTCCACTTGTGTCGGTTGTTGTACACCGATAATAAATTTGTCAGTTTAGTGAGTCTACTATGTACTTGTTACGCGCGTCCTCCCTATAAGTCCCTTACAAGGTATTATCGCACAAAAGATTCTCAAAGTGCGATCAACTTATATGAAATCGATACTTAATTTACTGGTCCTCGTTCTTTTTTTCATGGACTACGTGTTTTTTTTTCCTTGTATAAAATAGTGACGAAAAATATCATGTTTAACGAGATCGTAAGCATAAGTACCTGAAATCCGTAGTTGAAATCATATTATGTATACTTTTACTTTTACACTTTATACGTGCACGATAGCAAATATTATTACGAATTTTTGAAGGGGGAAAATGTAATTAACTCATTAGTGTTTAATAATATATTTATATATACAACATAATGAAATTTTATTTCGTACCTTAAGGTTAAATAAAACATTTCCTTTAATAATAAAAAAATAATAACTAACGCCTATACAAATATAATTGTGTACCTACGTGTTTATTATGTTCACGCACTGTGCGTGATCATAATTTGGCAGTGGGATGTCGAAATTTATATTAGCCCGCAGTAAAACAGCAGGCATACCCAATCACTAGTTGCAGCCCGTCAAGCTTTTCTAACCGGCTCGTCCTACTAACTAATATATTTAGAAAACATTATGATAATTTTCAATTTAATAATTTCCTAAAAAAAGCTCTAAAGATCGTGAGGCTACAAAAGCATGTACCAATTGCACAAGGCTCATTTGCAGAGATCATATAATAGAGACTTGCCCTGACTGCTTTGAGGTTTCATAGTTTTAATATTTTTAAATTTTAAGGAAATAAAAATGATTTATTTGTAAACAAAGGTTATTATATTATTTTTTTTTTATTAAAATTTGTAAAACACGCATATTAATTAATTAATATATACTTAAATAATTTAATAAGAAAGTTATTTTATAAATTGTAATTTAAAATCTGCAATAAATAGTCAATAATAACTGAATAATGTAAAGAAAAAAGTATTTTGATATTAAGGTGCCTCGCTACGACTAATATTTAAGGGACAACATTTAGGTAATATCCAATAACGTAATAGCTGCCCGAGATCTATGTGTTAGTTGTAAATGATTATTAGTGTAAGTGAAATCCAATACGGGTACCACTCACGTACGCGCATGCACATGTCAATGACTCAATAACAATATAAAATTAACAATATGAATTTTATGCCAACTTACGTTTTGTTTTGACAAAATTAAAGTAAGTTTACGTTGTCTGATTTTGGTTCTGAAAAATTATTTGAATTCAGCAGAAAAATGTCTGTAGATTGTACGAGACATTTTCCGTTTTTGATCTTAATTTTAATTTTAATTATGATTTGAAAAAACTCATATTTTCTAATTTTCAATAACAGTTCACAATAGTATAAGAGTTAACTTTTACAATGTGTTCTGTACGTTCTATAGACAATTTTCTGTCAAGTTAACATTTTTTTTTCAGAATCAAAATCGGACAACGTTAACTAACTTTAATTTTGTCAAAACTTAAAGTCTTTTGAGCTAAAATTGACGGCAGTAGCAAGGTCTCTTAACGGAAAATAATTACCCACGCACGCAACTATATGGTCTGATACCGCGCGCGTCACTAAAGGTTAAAAAATATATTTTATTACATTAAAAATAATGGATTAGGTACAGTTGTTTCTTTAGACGTAATCCTTTCTTAACAATTTATAGTAATATACAATATAAAATAATAAAATGGTTAGAAAATAATTCTTATTTATCTTGGATTAAATTTTCTATTTATTTATATCTCTAAGAAATATTGACCCGCGATTCCGAATTAAATCTTAGATTTAGCTGTAAAAAAAGGTTGGAGACACCTGATCTAGTACATTCGGTAACAGATCACGTACGCTGTTTATTCAGATAAATAGCAGAATAAATAACGTATAATTAACCCGAGGGAAACGGCAAGATAAAAAAACGACGCACACAGCACGCGTGACTGAAAATTTCCAGATAGTTACACACATTATAATTTACCGAGATTCAACAGATCCAGAAAGGTACACATCAAAACGTAATGGATTTTAATTAAAACGTAGGTATTATAACACGCCTTTCTATATTATTTTTAAATTTTCTACTCGAGTTTTCATACTATAACAGAGGCAGGTAGATTAAATTAAAAAAATATGTTAAAGACATTTCCCAAGTTCCATAGAAAAATATTAATGTAAAATGGAACCCTACAAATGTTTCTATGACACATTAACTTATTATACTGACACTATTACAATAGTTTTTTGCGAAAGAATCGAATATTTAGCTTTAAAGTACACGTTCTTATAGTTGGCTCACCCAAGTTGCATAATCTTTTTCAAAACCATGCCAATATTTTGCAAGTTATTTGCAAGTAATGGCAAGTTCATTTTTAGAATTTGCAAGTCCATACTTTTGCCATAAATACAAAAGGTGGACCAACTTTACGTAGCCCACCCAAGTTGTCCAACAACTTCAAAACCGACACCAAACGAAAGCTTACGATAGCCAGATACCTATTTTTCAGAATTTGCAAGTCATTTTAATGGCCACTATGAGCTTTTGAAGTTGTGAAGTTGTCCCACCCAAGTTATCTTACAACTTTCAAATCGATATCAAATGAAAGCTTAGGATTAGCAGGAATTCGCAAGTCACTTTTTAGAATATTCAAGTAATTTTATTGGCCACTATGAGCTTTTCAAGTTGTGAACTTGGCCCACCCAAGTTGTCCTATTACATGATTTTGAAAAAGATTGCGCAACTTGGGTGGGCCAACTTCACGAATATTTGAAGTACCCGGGATTTTAATATCGTATATTGTATATTATACATTATAATGTTGAAAAATAAAAAACAAAAATAAAATAACAAAATATTATTTACGCGTGCACAATGGCTTGATTATACGAGTATAAAATTACGGGAGCAGTGCGGTATGTGCAGTGAATATGTTGTTATATTATTAAATACGCATATATATATACACCTCTTACCTTTGAGCTTAAAACTTATGTTTTTGTATAATAACGAGAAAGATACGCATTCTGGTATAATACATCATATACATGTTTCATTGTTTATGAACTTTACACGGCGCTGGAAATTCAAACAATACATCAACGTCAGATGATTTTAACTCATCGTAAAATAATAACTCGCATTATCGTGTTACGCTGAGCTTTTAATGTACAGATTTTTTACAAAGATTATGTATGAAGAATTAAAAACAAAAACATAATATTTTCATTTTGCATATAGCTTGTTAAACCAAATGAATATTATAATAGTTATAAAAATATTGTATCATGAGTTTTGAAGTTTTTAAATCTTCAAATACGCCACACCAAAATGTTAAATTCGTTAATCAACACAACATTTATTTATTACACTCCAACGTGCGTACATTGGCCATGGAGCGTTTATAGTTTGTAAACTGTTAATTTGGTTTTTTTTTATCACCATAATAAATGCATTATAAAAAAAACTATACAGAAGCTGTTATTTTCCAATGACACACGATTTCGTATACATTTCCAGTTGATTTCGTACATTTATATACCACTATTGTGAATTTGTCATGTAAAAGTGTATTTTACTTTGTATTTTATCGCCTCTATCGTCGAATAAACCGAAAGGTAAATACGTTCAACAGCTTTGTGTGCAGTACATAAATTTACATAATTGTGATTTCGTTCGTCTTGCAAGCCGCATATATACACGTTCAAGACACGTTGAAACACGACGCTCCGTTTTCCTATCGACTTACAAGTTATTTTTAAAACCGCTGTAATTCAACGTGTAATATTATAGTATCGATAAGCGCAGCCCGGGTGTGACGAGGAGTAATTATTCTGCACTGATGGTCGACCGAATATAACTTATCATATTAATATATCTCTAATACAGTCCTTATAAGTCTATCTTAATAACGAAAATATAACGTTTTCAAAGTCGGCTTTTACATGTACCTGAATAAAACAAGCAAAATAGGTACATCTATATTGAACAACTAGCAATACATTTTAATATTGAATCGCTCAAAACGAGAAGAAAATATAATGATGTGCTTTGCTTATAGTAACTACTTAATTCTTAAATTGATTGTCCCGAATGACAATATCAAATGGTCTTTTAAATTTTCAATTTTAGTTAGTTGCGATAATTATAACTTATATTGAACCTTATCTTAAATTTTCAAGAGTTTTTAGACAGCCATTATATTTTATCGATATTTCAAAAAAAAAAAAACTTATAATAATCGAAAATTTAAATTATTTATAAATAAGTAAAAAAAAAGTCAAAATACTTTGAAAACTAAACCACGTATAAAAATGCCAATAAAAATATTTGGTGAAAATTTCAAATAATTGTGGTTTTTCGTTTTTGAGTTAGAGCATTTTAAAAATAGGATAGGTCATTATTACAATGGATTTGTTAAGTTTGAATGCAATGATAGGTATCATTGTATACGAATAATGATTCTGAACGGAGTTTATATGTTGGTCTAAAATGGATATATAATAATATAGTATTTTATATTTAAATTGAAATATAATGCAATAGTATGCAATTTCGTAAAAATTTAAATTTCAAACGGTCATAAAAATTTTTTCTTTTTGTCTGGTAGAAATATTTTTAAAGATAATTGAAGAGTAGCTTATGGATAACCTAGTGATAATATTTTGAACCTTAAGTATGAACAGTATAATTTTTATGAATTTTTATCTACAAATTAACTTGCAAATTATCGTGATTTTGACACATTTTATACAAATTTGAGCTTTATGAGCTTATAAAAAAAATTTGAGTGAAACGATCTCCGATATTTTTTAGTGACAATAAGTATAACTTATTATAAACCTTGTATTAAATTTTCAAAAGTTTTCGGTCAGCCAATTAAATTTTATAGATGTTTAAAAAAAAATTTTTTACAAAAATCAAAAATTTAAATTGTCTATAAATAAGTCAAAATATGTCAAAATACTTAGAAAACTTAACCATGTATAGAGAACGCCAATATAAAGATTTGGTGAAAGTTTCAAGTTGTTGCGATTTTTTGTTTTTGAGTTAGAGCATTTTAAAAAAAATGTATTTGGTAAAAACGTGATTTTGCGTAAAATTTCCCGTTCTTTTGTAATTTTTTTATCGTTTTTTTCGATGTATTCAAAAAATATTAAAAAGATTGGATTTTTGACTTGCCTAA
Organism: Chaitophorus viminalis; assembly: GCA_025469195.1. Taxonomy (NCBI): domain Eukaryota; kingdom Metazoa; phylum Arthropoda; class Insecta; order Hemiptera; family Aphididae; genus Chaitophorus; species Chaitophorus viminalis. The sequence continues at coordinate 40,877 of JAIPRK010000940.1, forward strand.
GTACCATCTACACTTACTTTCCTATCAGAAAAGTTGCTGTTTGAGAAAATCGAAGCATTTTTACTACCAAAAAAGGTGTCGTCAGACAAAAAAAAAAAAAATAAATAAAACAAAGAAAAAAAAAACACACGTCATTTTAAAGTCAATAGATTCCATCACTCCGTTCAGAATCTAAAAATGTATTTTGTCGAGACGCAGTTTTGCGTAAAAATTCCTGTTTTTCCGTAATTTTTTATGGTTTTTCCCGATACTGTTAAAATTATTAAAAAAGTTCTATTTCCGACACGTCCAAGTACCATCTACATACACTTTCCTTTCAGAAAAAGTGCTTTATAAGAAAATCGAAACATTTTTTTTTTGCTCCAAAACGTGAAGACAGCACAAAACACACACACACACACACAAATTATTGTAAAACCAATAGATTCCATTACGAATCTAAAAAATAAGGTCATTCAAGTAATCTGCAATAGATCTATATATTATGGTATTATATTATAATGACGAATGGTCGTCAGACGGATGACCACACGACTTTAGCGATGACGTTATCTATTCATTGACTCGCGTATAATATCCACGATTTTTACCTCCTATAGTTCCTCCAATCTAAAAAAAATCCACAAACCAAATAATCATACAAACCCTAATGGTGGGCTAATGGTTGAAAGATCCGCATTGTAAACAAATCAATGAAAAATAAAATATAAAAAGTCGCTCCGTTCAGAATTTAAAATATGATCGCGTCCCCCGATTTGTTGCAGATACCGGTACTGGTATGGATCTACGGCGGCGGGTACATGTCTGGCACGTCAACGTTGGAGATCTACGACGGTGATCTACTGGCGGCCACGTTCGACGTGATGATCGCCTCCATGCAGTACAGACTCGGGGCGTTCGGTTCGTTGTACTTGGGGCCCGAGTTGCCGACGGACAGCGACGACGCACCCGGCAACATGGGCTTGTGGGATCAGGCGTTGGCAATCAGATGGATCAAAGAGAACGCGGCCGCTTTCGGTGCCGATCCGGAGACAATCACATTGTTTGGCGAATCGGCTGGCGGTGGATCGGTATGATATTATAATTATAATATAATTATTACTATTACTTTTACTATCATTATTATTATTAATAGTTGTATAATAAAATTATATTCTAATAGGCAACGGATATATATATATATATAAATGCACCGAAAAACTTAAATATGCATTTAAAAATACTTAAATAATATTTTATTTTATTAAGTATAATTTATATATAATTTATCTTCGTTTTTAATATGATCTTCACTACTATATTGTATTATTAATCTTCTCCAAAAGTATTCTCAAACTTTGAGACTTCAAAATTTTATCCTACGATTTAAAGAAGATTTTATTTGTCGTTGAAATCTTATCGTCAAACGAGAACGACAGCTCGTAGTTTTATCGATATAACTTGTAGAGTGATTAATTTATTAAAGTAATAACTAAATTGATTGATATTATAATGTACACTTTCAAATAATTTGACAAATTCACGACTCTTAAGAAAACTAGTCAATACTAGATAAAACAAAAATAATATGTAAAATATAATTGGTTATTATTTTAATAAGAATGATCTAAATCGGTGACATTCTTTTATCAGATTTTCAGTAACTCATTCCAATATACATGGCCATTTACATACAAATCCATTCCTTGGATATAATATATACTATCGGGCGCGTGCTCGGATGTTTTATATCTATGATGATATTTTAACATAATATCCTTTAGGTACTATAAAGCCACGACTGTATACCCATTTGAAGAATGCAGAAGCGGATATAAAAAAAATCGTCCACTAGATAATTATTCATTATTTGTACCAAGTAGACCGATTTTCCACTATAGTCACGGCGTTACTTATGTATACTCGTCACGAACGCTATAATATAATAAGTCACCCTGTACAGCGTAGCTAAATGAATCTTTGATGACTAAATTAGAGATGCCATTTCGGTTGTAAAATAGGGCTGCCAAATTTTTAGGCTAGCCACAGTAATAACAGTGAAATTTAGGAGGGGTCATTACAATTTTACTAGAGATTTAAAATAGATTTTGGAAAAGCCAACAATAAAAAAATAGAACAATACAATATGGATTATATGAAATTTTTGTAATATAATAATTTATGTAACTAATGTAATTATACTGTGAGCATGCGGTTTTTTGGAAGTTAATAAATTGTATAGAGTTAGAAATTATTTTCAAATTTATATTTTTGAGTAAATTTATCTACTGCATAGATAAAAAATGTATTTACTTATACATTTTAGTATACTTAACCAGCTTCTTCTTTTACAACAGCTGTATATCACCATTAAGTTGTATTAATAGGGTACAAGTGCAAGTAAACGCTCTCCGTCTCCAATAATTATTGTATCCACGAGTAGCTTTAATATCCGTGTACGTGTACTTCGTGCCTCCGTTCTCATCAATAATCTCAATAATATACAGAGTATATTTATATAAATGGGGAGTATTCGTTAATTAATATAGTCAGTTAAAGTCTAAACAGAGGATCGTCTCTTTTATTTGTATTCTATTTACTGGGCACCGTATAATGCATAAAAGATAATCAAATGATTATTACATTTATAGTTCCGTTAAAATAATGCAAACTATACACCTATCAAAATCCAAGCATAAATGAAGTTCACCGCGCGGATTGTGAGATTTACTGACTACTACAAACATAATAATATATATATGAGTATACGGCGTATACAGGGACGAAAGCCGCGAAGTCTGTACAACACTATAATTATTATCATTATTATTGTTGTTGTTGTTGTTGTTGTTGTTGTTGTTGTTGTTGTTGTTGTTGTTGTTGTTGTTGTAATATTGTTATCGTTCAGTGAGATTTACGTTTTTATTGGAAACAAACGTCACAATTGGATTTTCAACGTTTCCTGGTAATCCGAAATGTAATAATACGGTTTTACGGTTCGCACGAATCGATCCGCGTTTCCGTTATTGTTATTTCCGGTACACCAGCGCGTGTATATATTTAAATTTTGTACGGACGGAGTTTCATTTACGACGATGTACATACACGTATTATATACTGTTTTCCATCGAATATCCACGTGTAGTGGCGATGGTGGTGATGGGAGTAAAAATGTATATTTCATAGGTCGTTGGACGGGAAAAGACCAATTATCATTACCATATACACGATATAAAATACGTATACCAGTGGCGTACACAAAGGGGGGGTTTTGGGTGTTCAAACCCCCCCCCCCCTTTAACTTTTTAAATATATGAATATCTATACGAAAATGGTTAAAATTGTACATAATTTATTTTCGTAACATATTTGTAGAAAAATAAAAATC